>QJOA01001037.1:0-14803 GCA_004155915.1 Monosporascus sp. CRB-9-2
CGCCCCCCCCCCCCCCCCTTGCTGGGTTATGCTTCGTACGATAATTTCCCTTGTTGCTTCGAGGGGAACCGTCAATCCGATATGAGGGGATACCACCCTCCTAAACAATCCGAGGCAATGTCGCCATCCCGTGCCACGTGGGGGAGTATCGACTTTCCAGCGGTTCGCGTTGAGAACGATAACGGTGGCGAGCTGCCCAGAGCTGGGGCGTGTTGCTTTTTCTTGTCGCTAGTAATGCCAGGAACCATCTCCCGGCTTAGACGGCCCCACGTCTTTTGGCTAGTGCCCCTGCAATGCTCAGGAGTTCGCTTGTGACCTTCCCTTTCAGGTGTTCTCTGGACTTCTCCAGCTCCTGCTGGCAATTCCCCTCTGAACCAAGACAAGCTGGTTGACAAAATCATCGTCATACTCTACAAAATCTATCTTTATTTCCATAGATAACTACGCCGCAACTACCTATTCTGAACAAATAAAAACCAGAGACATCATCTCTGGACCTCAGAGATTATGGTAAATACTTTTGGTAATCATCACTACCTTTTGCTGATAGATGATTGTTATTTGAACCTGGGGTATTTTAGTAGTATGACAATTTTTCTGTCAACCGCCTTGCAAGCTATGCCAGTCCAAGGAAAGGAACAGAGATCGGCATCCCACGGTTGCAATCACAAAACATGACCTATCGAGGTGGCTCGTCGGCCAGGATTCCCAGTGTTATTCCAGGGAAACTTTCGCAGGAAATGCCACATGAAGGCTATATTCCGGGCTTTGAAATACGGAAACCGATATTGCCAAGCAAATTATTGTTTGTCTGAAGAAATCCAGTTCCCTTGGCTCTTTGTCAGGTGGTTGACACAAAAATTCGCGCACTTTCAACTGACTGTCCAACGACTCCTTGAACAATGACTTATTGGTTTCAACAGATAGATATATATGGAAAGCTCCAGGCCGTTTTTAATTAATCCCTTTACATAAACAGATTTTTTCCCCTTTTTTACATGTTATGTTTTCATATAAAAACCGTCTGTAAAATATTGTGATCATTTGGAACGCCACGAATTTTTATGTCAACCACCTGCTTGTTTCGTTTTCCTTGCCCGTCGATCTTTTATTCTACATGTAAATGGAACCCGTGTCTCCATGTCTTGATCTTTAGTCCCTTTCGCACCTTAATCGACATTTCCCGGATTTGCACGATCGGTGTCGGTTCATGACGAGGGAGTTCGATGGCTGATGCGGCGCGACTAGACACCGCGGCGGAAGCAGCCGCAACTGAAGCGGCGCTTGCTGCCGCGCGCACGTTCAACGTCACACTATGGACGCTCTATGCCTTTGGCGTTCTCGTCACGGCCCTGAGAACCTATGCTCGGGTCAAGGCTGTAGGTTGGAAGCACTTCGAAGCAGACGACTACCTCGTGTGGGTTGCCGTTGTAGGTACCTATTGACATCAATGGCATGCGGCGAATGCAAGTTCTGCTGCTGACCGTGGCCGTCTATGCAGATGTTGTACTCGACACAATCGACCATGGGATACGAGATCGGCAACCTTGCTCATGGACTGGCAAATAACGGCATGACGGACGCGCAGCGAGCCGCCCTGTCACCGAGCGATCGGGAATACGACATGAGGGTTATCGGCTCCAAGATTCAGGTGGCAGGATGGTCTTGCTACTCGACCTTGATGGTGGTTCTCAAGTTCGCCATGTTGTTCTTTTACTTGCGGCTTACGGTATGCTTTCCCTTTTCTACGACGACTGCTTGTCAAGGAGGAGGCTCACTCGTTGGTAGAATGGCCTTGGTCGCCGTTATCGCATGCCGGTCCATATCGGCTTCGCCCTTGTCCTCGCAGGCTATCTCGCCTCCATCGTGGCCGTTTTCCTGGCATGCATGCCATTCCACCACTACTGGCAGATTAACCCGGACCCTGGCAACTTCTGTCAGGCCGCCGTGTCTAGGCCCATCGTCTGGGCTTCCTTCGCCGCAAACATCTCGAGTGATATCTATCTCATCTTGATCCCCCTCCCATTGCTCTGGGGATCTCGTCTGCGGCTTGTCGAGAAGATTGCCTCGACCCTTGTACTCGGCGCCGGTATCTTCGTTCTCGTCTGCGCCACGCTCAAGACTGTCTTTGTCATTGTGGTAAGTCTCGGTGTCATCTTCGCGACACCATACTGATACTAACCATTCCTCATCACGCATAGGACGACGTCAACGGCGCCGAGCTTGCTGGTGCATGGGGGACACGGGAGGCCTTCGTCGCCATCGTCACCGCCAATCTCCCCATGGTGTTCCCGCTCTTCAAGATCTGGCTCAGACCGCTGCTCGGAAGTTCGGCGCGCACTACTGACAAACAGTACAAGACGCCGGAAGGCTTCCGGACGATTGGTGGCAGTGGTGGTGACGACTCGCGCAGCCATTGTCGCCATGGAACACATGACACAAAGGGGACGAACCCCCTCACCGATGTGTCCTTCGCCGAGAGCGAGGAGCGCATCGTGAATAACATCAAGTTGCAGGACATGAAGGCAGCCGCCCTTATGGCCCAGGGCAACCAAAAGGACAACAAGGGCATCCTCGTCTTGACGGAGTTCGATATCTCTGAAGACAGGAGCAGCCAATACGAACAGAATGTAACACGTATTAATGAACCTTGGTAGCCAAACCGCTAATTGCGAGGGTAACCAAAATAGACGTAATTTTAGGGAGGTAATAAAATGTAACGATTAATGCGGTAAATGAAGGCTTTAAAAGAAGTATTGTTAAGCGTACCTTAGGTTTTCTAGAATTGGCATACCTTAATTTTTCCTGTCAATTAGCAACGCTCCGTCATTATTCCCCGCCACCTTTTTTGCAATCCTAATTTTCTTTATAATAACTTAACAACTACAGCAGTAAATAAAATCAGGATTTAGATTTTAGGATTTTTAAGGCCCCTTACTTTATATTTCGAAATAGGGTTTTTTTATAAGCTTTTTTCCGTTGAGTTATATAAAAAGAAAATTATAACATTAAAAGAATAAAAGCATGTTACGAAATAAAAGAAGTTAATATTAATACTACTATATTTTAAAAAATTAAGAAAAATAAAATAAAAATAAAAAATATATATATTTTAATAATGTTATAGTTTTTTATTATAAAAGTAAAATATATAGTTTCGTATTATATAAAGTAATTAATTAATATAAAAGTAATTATATATTAATAAAAATTAAACGCGGAATTAGATTTTCCGTTTATATCGCCGATGTAATTTCTTTTTAAAAAAAATATTATTATGTTATCACTTAATATCTCTAGTATTTTGCTTTAAAAATAAGTTTTTTTCGAAATCTCTCTTGATAGCGAAAGATATATAGCTTCGAAAACGAATTATATATCAAATAACTATCGGCAATTGGTGCTTTCAGGTGCTGTCAGCTGGTAGGCTTTGTTCAGGCTAGGCAGTAAAATGTTGCCTAAGACAGCCTTTGTCTATTAATAATCCTTTATTACTTAATCGTATATATAAGGGCGATTGCTTACGGATTAAATTTGTCCTTTTTTAAAGACTTAAAGAATTAACATAAAGCAATTACGCTAGATTTTTATATTTAATTATTATAACTATTAATATAATAGCATTTTTTAGTTAATTAATAACCGTAATACGTTATACAAAGTAATTAAGTATACTTTAAAAAATAAGTTAATAAAAATAATATATAAATTTTTTACAAAAAAGCCGTTTAATAATAATATAGAAAAGAGTTAAGTAATAATTAACGCTGACAAGCAAGTATACGAAAAAAAAAAAAAAATTTCTGGAGTTTTTTTTTAAAAAAAAAAAGTTTTGTTACGGCCAAAGGGCTTGGCCCTCTGGCAGACGGTCGGAGAATGTAGAAAATATTTCCGATATATACCTCGAGTCACGTAATATAAATCCGGATGGATTTCCGGATTTAAAGGGATTTATATACTTAAAAGATATAGATTTAAAAGATTTCCGCATTTATACGGATTCATTTTAATTATACGATATAAATCCGAAAAGATAAATAGATTTAAACGAATTTTAATTAAAATATATACGTTTATTATTTATATAATTTAAATAATATTTGGTTATAACAATAATTAATTATATAAATTATTTACCGTTTTTCATTATTATTAAACGTAATTATAATTTTATTATTTAAAGTTTTTTAATATTATTATTAAAATAAACCGTACGATTAAACTTAATAATTTATTAAATTTATAACCGTTATATATTATAAACGTTTATTTAATAATATTGTTAAAATTTAAATAATATTTAATATTGTTATTATATCGATTAATATTTAAAATACCGTTATTTAATAGTTTTAAGTAGAAATTAACCGATTTAAAAAAGATTTAATAATTTAAAAATTAACTTAAGATTAAAATATTAATTATAATAACCGCCAAAAAATAAATGAAGAAATTCTGAACTTTCTAATAAAAAAGAAAATATTTAAAGATTTTTTTATTTAAACCAAAATATATTTCCGATTAATAAGGCTAAAAAACCTACTAAATTAAATTTTTGTTCTAATAGCCTGCTTTACCGGAAACGTTATAAATTAATTCGAACTTATTATACAAAATTATTTAAAAATTAAAAAATTCAATAAGAGAATTATTAAAAGGTTTCTTAAATATTATATTAATTTCGAAAATAAGCTTTGAAATAATTTTATTAATTCGGCCCAAAAATGAAACGTAACTTAAAATTCTTTTATTAGAAATAAAAAAGATTAACGTTTAAATATATTATAATATTTAAAAATTTAGCTGTAAAAACCGGATACGAAAATAATAAAAACAATATTATAATTAATATAGCTTATAAAAACTTTAAAAAGAAAAATATTAAAAAAGAACTAGTTAAAAAAACCAGATTATAAACCTTAATAAATATATCGTCGAGACCGCAAAAATGGATAACCAACAGTTTAAAAACGATTAAAAAAAGAAAACTTTATTTCGAAATTAAAGTATTTTAAAATTAATTAAGAAAATATAGCTTAATTTCGACTTAATACGGAATATAACCAGACTTTATAAGATTAAAACTTATTTAATTTAAAGAGAAATTTAATTACCTGTTATAAATATAGAAAATAATGATATATTACGCGATAATATAAAAACCAGAAATAATTTCGATAATAAATTTTAACTTTTAAAAGTTAATACCGAAAAAGAAATTAATAATAAAAAAACAATTACTATAATTTAAGTTCAATACCTTTTATTAAAGATACGATAAGAATTAGAAAAGTTAAAAAGTTATTTTTAATAAATTAATTTTTATTAAATAGTTCGAAAAGTATAAAAAATAAAGATTACTGCGAAAATATAATTTAGCTTTTTATATATAATTGTCAGACATAAGCGTATATTCAGTATTGGGGTCAAAACGGTTGTTGTTGTATTGATTATGGAGCCCTTGGACCGTGTCGGTCGGGGCTTATACTGGTAGATGTGGCTAGTGGAATTCCCACCTAAGCCATAGGTAATCTCCGTGACGTTCTGTTTTAGAACCCCTAATATTAACAGTTATTTGATATACCCTTTTAAGGGCTGCTTTCTAGATAGCAGGCCTTAAATACAGAATATCGATTGATTAAAGTTATCCTTAAATTCCTGCAAATCTTTATTAGATAATTTTCAAACCCGACGTTTTTGTATTTTTTTTTAATATTCGTTAACCTTAATTGTTAAGTAAACTATCTGAAGAATGTAATAGGAAAAGTTTTTATTAATTTATTTGTAATTATATCGTTCGTAAAAATATATATTACCTTAATCCTTTTTTAAATTGCTTTTTGTCGTAATTAATGGTTATAAATATTTATATGCCTCGTTTAAAGCTGGGCAATATCTATATAAATAAGCTTAATAATTTGCTAGTTATTATACTGGATATTAATAATTAAAGTATCGAATTAAATTCCAAACTTTTTAATTAATCGTAATACGTATATAACCTTTTTTGGGGCTTAAATAAATGCTAATAATTTCGTTTTTATTATAAAATAATTATTATATTTTACTTATTAACGCGTTATCCGATAATATTACCGAATAAACGTATTACGTAAGTTTGGAAGTTTTTTCGGTCGATCGAATTATCGGCAAAAGAAATATCGCTAATTACCTCGAAAATATTTATTCCGCCGTACTTTAAGGCGTAATATTTCGTCTCGACGAAATATCGAATAAATCGATTTACTTTTATATAATATTTTAGGTTTAAATTTATATTAAATTTTGCTAATTTAAAGGTTATAAAGATTATATCCGGATAAATAATAACTACGGTATATAATATTAAGCCGATCTTTTTTTAATATACTTTAATAAAATAATTAAATATAATTTCCTAATTAAAAAATAACTTTTTATTTTTTATAAAAATATCGGTTTGGCCGAAATTTAATTCTTTTTCGATTAACTTAATTAACTTATTAACATATAACGATTATAACAGTTATATCCAACGTTTTAATCGGTTTTGGATAATTTTAATTCCTAAAAATTATTAAAATTCGTTTTCTTTAATAAGCTAATACCTTATTTTAAATTAATTAATCGTTACGTTAATTATTCTTTCGCGTTTTTTTTATAAACGATAATTATATTATCGATATAAAAAAATACGAAAATATTATCTTACGCGAAATAATACGGCTTATAAAAAATAAAAATAAAACTTAATTAAATAAACGTTTTCGATAATTCTTTTTATTAAAATAAAAAAAATTTCCTTAATCCGTATAAAGCTTTAAATAAACGTAAAATAATTCCTAATTTCCGATATCTTAATAACATTTTTATATAAATTTCCTTATTTAACCTTATATTAACGAAAATATTAATTATATCGTATTATATTAACTTTAAATTAAATTACGTAATTATAATAATAAAAATTCGAAAAAACTTTTTAACAAAAATAAAGGCATAAATATTTTCATATTTCCTATAAACCTATTAATTATCTTATATTACTAAACGTACTTTATATTTTAAAAAGTTATTATATTTATCAAACTTATAAACGTATATTTATATATAATTAAACAATTATTTTCCGTTAACCTTTTTACGATCATATTTTATTTATAAACTTATTTATTTATAATTATTTAAATAATCTTTTTTTATTTTCCGAAATTTATTCTTTATAAAATAATTTCATAATTCTTTATAGGTTTTAAAAGCTAACGGAAAATATTTTCGATAAATTTTCCTTTTTACTTATAATAAACGCTTAATTTAATTATATTCGAAAATATTAACCTAAACTTTTATTTTTATACCATTAAAATAATAATACGGACGGTTTACCATCCGAACAGTTTATACCTTACTTATTTACTTTCCGTATCTTAACCTTATTACCGAACTTAAGCATTTTACATTAAACGTAACCTTCTAGCTCAAAATACGGCATACAACTCCGGAATTAAAAATCTTATCGATACTTTTACGTTTCTTAAGGACGGCATTTATAATTGCTTTCTTCTTTAAAACCGTAACAATTCGAATAATAATAGTTAATAAAATAACAAAATACGGCGGAATAAAATCGGACGTCGAATAAGAAATAAAATAAATATTCGTATAAAATTAATTAAGCTTACATAAATCAAATTCCTTAAAAAACTTTTCTACCTTATCCAAATTTACCACGTTCTCGCTTTTAATAACGCTATCCAAACTTACTTTTAATAATTACGTAATTTCTTTATCTTTTTCGTAAACCGTAAATCCAGATTTAAAACGCAAACCCCTTAAATATTCGATTTTATTAAATAAATAACGTAACTTTTTTTCGATTACTTTAAAAAAGTTATTTTTTAAATCGTTTAAATTACTATTAAAAGTACTTTTTTCGTTAAAAATAACGTTATAAATCGCCATTACCTTATTCGTTAAAAAATTTCATATACAGTAAATATTTAATAATTAATACCTTATAAAGTAACTAATTTAGGCTTTCGGATCGAATTTTCATTTCTTATTTTACTTACGCTATACGCTTTTTATTAAAACGTAAACTTTATAACTATAAATTCGAAAATAACTTAAATAAAACTTTCGGTCGGTAACTATCGTTCTTTCCCTATATATCTAATAAATATAAAAGCATTTATATAACGTTAACCAGTTAAATATATATTTAAAGGTCCGATTATATAAATAAACTACAACGCGGTAAATCTTTACCTATAAAAAATATAATAACTTTGCTCCTTTTCGCATACAAATCGTTTTTATTTTAATTATACCCTTCGAACGTTCGGCGCCTTTATTTTATACTTATATATCAAATACCGAAAACTTAATTCGAATATTTCTTTTTAAATATAAATAATCTTGGACTTAATACTTTCTGCCGTATAACTCGTTATCGCATTTTATAACTTTTGCCTTATAATTATAACTTTCGAAAACAGCAAATACCTAATCCAAAACTATTATAATTATTTCGGCTATTTTATTACTAAAGTACCAATCCTAAATATAACCTAAAAAACGATTAATTACGAACATAACGCTATTAATACGGTTACTATCTTTTTCCAAATTTTAAAAGTTAATAATTAATCGCGTTTCCGGTTTTACGAATAAATTTCGACGAATTCTGCGGTTTAAACGCTTTACTTTCCCACATCCGCATACGTTACATTTAACGGTAATAATCTCGTTTTCTTTCCGGCGTCTTTAACCAAAATCCTTAATTTTTACCCCCTAAAAATAACCTACAAAATAATTAAAGGCTTTTAAACCCGGGTAAGCGAACCTTAAGTACCATCGTCGAATATCAACAATATTCGGAAATCGTTTTATCCATAAATTAAATTTTTTCCGTCGGATAAAAAATATTTTCCGAATTAATTATAATAATAAATATTCGATTATTATTTAATCGTACCTTTCGGTTAACGTTATAATAATTAAATTATTTTTTTATCGGAAATAATTATTAATTCTTTTATAATTTTACCAAAAACCTTATTTTTTTAACAAACGTAATAATACCAGGTTACAAATAAATCCTTCGCAATACGTTATATTATATAAACGCATTAACCGAAAGCTATCTAAACTTTCGAAACGGATATTTATTTTTTCATATCCAAAAATAAAAATAATTATATTTTTAATAAATATATAATTATTTAAATATGCAAATTTAAAATTAAAAAATTTATTAATTTAATTAAAAATATAAAAAGTAATTCCTAAATTAAAAATAAAGGAATTTTTTAAAAAATAAATAACCGTTCCAAAAGTTATATGGAATATTAAAAATATAACCTTAATAATACCTATCCTATATCTTAATTAATCGAATTTTTCGGATAACGCTTTAAAATTTAATTTTTTAATTTTTTTATTAAACCTGCAACAAAATTAATACGTTTTTTAACTAATCGCATCGAAATTTCGTTAAGTTCTTAATTTTTAAATATTTTATTTTTAAAAATAAATTAATAAATTAATAACTCGTAAAAACCTAAATATACCCAATAAATAAATCCGATAAAGTTCTCGTCGGTAATAACGCGTTTTCGCTTTAATTTTATTAATTTACTGCCTTAACCTTAATCTTAACCCTTACTTTTACCTAATTCTCGGGCTCCTTTTAAAACATTAATTAATTAATTTTATATTTTATTAATATTTAATAAACCGTTATTTACTTTAAAATCCGGATCGTTTATATTTCCGAACGTTATTCCGAAAGCGCTTCGAACAACTTACGGACGGATCTTTTTTAATTATACGGGTATATAAGCTTTAAATTACGTTACTATTTCGCAATACTTTAAAATACTAAAGTTAATTTATTTTTTATAAATTATTCTAAAACTTATAATCCAATAACCAAAAACGTTATTAAAAATATTTTCCAAATCGTTCGCCAGATTTTGTATATCGTCAACTTCCTTAATACCTTTATCTTATACGTTCGATATAACTATTTCCTACTAAGTTACCCATATTCCAAAATCCTTTAAAAACTTAATAAATAATTTAATAATTATTCGGTATCTCCTTTTTATTTTCGGCTTTAATCTTTTTTAATAAATAATACCGATTTCCTTTAAATCGTTATATTATTCGTTAAAAATTTTTATTAGCTTGCAAATCGTAAGTTAATAATTAAAAAATACCGAAAATAAAACTTAATTCGTTAATTTTTTAATATTTTTCCGGTAATCCTTATAATCTTTATTTTCGTATACGTATATAACCTAATCCGTATTATAATTAAGTTTATTTTCGGTAATCATTTTCGTTACGGAATAAAGTTTTCCGTTAATATTTATTTATTCAGCAAAGTTTAATATAACGGTTATACTGTCGGCGGTAATCTCGGTCGAGGTATTTCGAATAATTTGCAGATTAATTTTTTTCGGGTAATCTTTAAACGTTGGCTTCGTAAGTTAAATAGGTTATAATAATTTCTGATTAGGGTTTATATAATCCCATAAATCTAGGGCTATTGCTTTGGTTTGGAATTCGTTATCTCACTGCTTTTAATACTTAAAAGCTAAATAAATCGTCTTTTTTTTAATGGCTTTAATTATTATAACTAAAAATCGTTTGCCGTTATAATCGTAATATCGGTATTAAATGAAATTAAAACTTTTAATTATTAGACATAAACGTGTATTTAGTATTAAGGTCAAAACGGTTGTTGTTATATTAATTATAAAGCCCTTGGACCGTATCGGTCGGGGCTTATACTGGTAGATATGGTTAGTAAAGTTCCCACCTAAGCTATAGGTAATTTCCGTGGCGTTCTGTCTTAAAACCCCTAATATTAACAGTTATCTGACAATAATAAGAACGATAATAAAAAAACGGTTAAATAATATTCGACGTTTAGATTGAAAAATATTGAAAAAGAGACGAAAATTTATATTTAAAGAATTTGATTAATATAAAGGTTTTATATCGTTAATTATAAACGATGTTAATACGGAATATAGGAAAATTATAAAGAATATATCGTACGATAAATTATACAAATATAGCAATAAGGTTTTAATTTTAATAATTAAATAAATAACGATACGAAAAAGGAAAAATAGTACCGATATTTACGAAAAATAAGGATATAAAACGAAATCGACGAATTAATAATATTTAAAAATTAGTATAAAAAAAGTTACTTTATAAAAGATATTTTTATTACAACGATTAATAAGATTATTAAATATAAAAAACGTTAACTTGAAAATAAAAACCAAATTATTAAAAATAATTACGAATTTATAAGTTTAATTAATATTTATCGAAAATTTAATAAAACGATAACGTATTAAATAAGCAAGCGAGCCAGATAAGTAAGCAAGCCACTTTTTTAAACTTTTATTTTTTATTTTATTTTTATTTTTGAACTTTACTTATAAATTTCTTAATATTAATAATATAGAACATTTTATAAGAAAAGTTAAAATAAACTTAATTATTTAGGTTAAAAAAGAAAACCTAAAATTTAGCTTTAAAAAATTATATTTTCTATATAATATTCTAAACTTATTTTAAAAGCCCGATATTACTATCGATACGTCCGAACCGATATTATTCCCAATTCGTAAAATTTAACGTTAACCGACAAGAAATCGATTATCGACAAAGTTTTAACTTAAATATATAAACGTTTCCTATTTAGTTTTAATACGTTAATAATATAGCAAATTTATTGTTTATTTAACGCGTTATAATACGTATCGAGATTAAATAGGCGTTAAATTTTGTTAAACGGTAAAAAATCTTTTATAACGCGTTTAAATTAAAAAAATTATTACTAAAAAATATTATACGAAAATCCAGAAATATTTCGTAAATAATTCGAACTTATTTAAGTTATGATTATAAAATTCGGTATTATAAAAAAGGATATTTATAACTTCGACGAAACGAACTTTTTAATAAAGTCTTTTATAATATTAAATATAATTATTATAAATATGAAAAAACGTAGAAAATTTAAATAAACGTAATAAAGAAATCGGAAAGAAATTATAATCATATAAATTATTAATTCTTAAAATTAGGTTTCATTTTTATTTATTATTTTAATAAAGAATATTATTTTAATGTCTAATTTTAAAAATATTAATTATTCTTTAATTAAAAGTTCGGCATAAATTATACAAATTAAATAACGAACAAATCAAGTTTAAAATAAATTTAATAATTTAATAAATATACACGGACGCGTACGAAAAGATCGAAACGTTTTTTTTATTTTCGACGGTTACGAAAGTTATTATTTAATGAAATTCGAAAAATATTATACCAATAACGGCATTATTATGTTTTATATGCCTGCTTATTTTTTTTATCGGTTTTAATTTTTCGATATATTTTATTTTTCCATATTAAAATACCCTTATACGTTTTATATCGAGAATTTAATACGACGTTATTATATTTATATTACGAAAGAATTTTTTATTTTCAATTTTTACGACGGATTTAAAACCGTTATAACGTTCGATAATATTAAAGTTAAATTTATATAACCCGGATTTAATTTGATTAATATTAATAACAGAAATTTAAACTTAAAAATTCATTTAATTATATTTATGCCGATCGTTTCTTTATTTACTTCCGTCGGTTTTATTCGTTTTTTATTTACGAAAATTTTTAAAAGTATTTATAGAAAAGGATTAAATATTATTAAAGCGGTTAATTTTTTAATTAAAAGTTATTGAACGCTTTAATATAAAATCACTTTCTTTAAATAAAAGGCCGGTTACTTATGCGAAATTAATTACGTTCTTAATAAAAGTTAAAAGATTAAAAATAAACATTTTTAGAAAAAAAGAAATATTTATTATATAAAAAAGGACGAATTCTTTTTGACCGAAAAAGAAAGAGGTAATAAAAAAATGTAACCGATAACGGCTAAAAGTAATCGTCGTAAAAAAATATTAAAACGAAAAAACGGAAGTATAACATTTATAATAAGCCCGAACATAATACGCGTATTTATAAAAAAGTTATAAATACGTTTAGCGAAAAAAGATCCGATTAATTTTAATCGATTTAAAGTATTATATTAAATTAATTCAAGTTTATTATTATAAGGTGCCAAAAAACGGCTCGTTCGCTTATCTAGCTCGTTCGCTTATCTAGCTCGTTCGCTTATTTAATACGTTATACTTTTTAGAAAAATATTTAATTATTTTTATAGAACCGAAATTTTAAAACCAGAAGATATTATTAAAAAAGCTTTTGAAAAGTAAATCGCTAATTTGAAAGTTACATTACGCTAACCAAATAAATTCTTATAACAATTGCAAAAGCTGAATAAAAAGCTTTTAAAACAAATTATGAAATTTAAAATTAATTTAAAAAATTAACGCTATTTATAATAAAGCCTTAAACTAATAAAAATAATAAAGGTAAATAATAATACTATAAAAAAGTTTTATACGTAATAAAACCAGTAAAAAAAGAATTAATTATAATATACGTACGAATTAAGAAAAGTATAATATTATAATAGTAATTGCAAAACTATATTAAGAAATTATTGAAATGGAGCAGGGTGCAGGGTCGGACACATGGCCTGACTAATCGGTTAGTCAGCACCCCCTATATATTTCTAGCGGTTCTTTTCGCCGGGCTCAACCCCGAAAACATTACCACTTATTTTTTTATAATTTGCTTTTACATTGGTCTTAACACCAAAATACAGCTTACGTTACCTTCATTATCTCTTAAACCCTGGGCTTATTCGTAACACGCTTTTCGATTATGCACTAATCAGGACCAATTCTCCCCGTCCCATTATATCTGGCTGCCAAAAAAAGGAAACTAGCTTTAGTTAACTACCGAAGCAACTTTCGATCTCCGATTATAAAACGGAAAAGATAAAGTCCTAATTAAAAGCATAATTACGACTATAATTATAACTACGATTATACAAACCTAATAGCAACTTGCGGTAAACGATTAATAATTACGATAACGACGTAACCCTTTTTCCGATTAATAAAAAAGTTATTAAATTACCTAAATACGATATTTTATTTAAAAACACAACTTTATTCGGAAAACGGCAAAAAAATATAAACGTAGACGGTAACCGGTATCGAAACCTGGATTACTTACTTAAATTTTAAACCGATTATATAATTTAGAATATTATACGTATTAAAAAAAAAATTACGTAATAAAATAAATCATAAAATTTAATTAATAAAGGTTAAAAAAATTAAAATTATATCGCTGATAACGTAATTATTAAAATTTAAATTAATTAAAATAAATATAATAACGATAAAATTAATAATATAAACAAAATAACGAATACGAAAAAAAATAAAGTTATAAAGTTATTATTTTATATGCGAAAAAAAAGGCCGGAAAAAAAATAACGATTTTTAATACGATACAAAACTTTAAAAAAAAAACGTTATGTAATATATTTTAAATCCTTTTAACGTTAATTAAATAATATTTTATTTAGTTATTATTAAACGGTATTATTTAAGATTTTTTTTTTATCAAGCTTAAATATTATAACGTTTAAATTAATAATAAAAATATTAATTAATAAGTTAAAAAAAGTACGGTTAAATAATTCCCGACGTAATATTAATTAAAATAACATTATTTAAACAATTAATAAAAAAAATATATATATATTTAAAATAATTATTACGGATAATTATTTACTTTATGTTTAAATATACCTCCGTTAAAATAATACTTTATAACTTAAATAATTTAAAAACTGGTAATATTA
>QJOA01001038.1:0-14784 GCA_004155915.1 Monosporascus sp. CRB-9-2
TTTATAATTTATCTATAATTTTATATATTTGCACCTAAAAATAGATATATTTATATTTATATATATTTGCATATTATATATTATATTTATTTATTATTATTATCATTTTTTATTATTATATATTATTTTAATCGTATCTGCATATTTTAATTAACCCAGCATTAGTTATAATATTATCGTTTAAAAAGCGTATTATATAAGGTAAAAATAAAGGATTTAAAAAGTTAAATATATCATATTCTGGAAAGCTTAGTTAGTTTATTAATATATTTATATGGAATATCGATGATATAAACCGCATACTATATAAAATATATAATAAAAGCCGTACCTTTTATTCTTTTATAATACTAATTTCGGAGTTATATTTTAATCGGTTTATTTTTTATTATTTTATATAATAAAGGTGGTACCCGTTTATAACGAAAAGTTACTTTATTTTTTTATAATCCGATAAATTTTAAAATAATGTAATATCGGCCGGATATCATAAACCTTAATAATTATGCAAAACGCAAAATATTTATAATTATAATATATTATAATAATTATTTAAATAATTATTATAAATATTTTATCCGGAATTATGGCCGTTATTTTAAAAGCTGGAAAAATAATTAATAAAGGTTAGATTATTATTCTTTTTAATAAAATTAAAAAAGTAATCCGGATTTTTAATCCGGAATATATTTTGTTTATTATCTAACATAAAATATTAATCGGTAATAAAAATAAAGGCTATTAAGTTAATATGTTATATATTCGATCAAAAAAAACGATCCTGTTATTTAATATTTATCCATTTAAAAATCGTTTTAAGTTATTTTTGTAAAAACATCGGAAGATTTAAAAGGATTTAATTTTCGGTAACCCGTTTATACGTATAATAATTGTTAATATATTGTTCTAGAA
Organism: Monosporascus sp. CRB-9-2; assembly: GCA_004155915.1. Taxonomy (NCBI): domain Eukaryota; kingdom Fungi; phylum Ascomycota; class Sordariomycetes; order Xylariales; genus Monosporascus; species Monosporascus sp. CRB-9-2. The sequence goes on from QJOA01001038.1 coordinate 913, forward strand.
TAGATTTTGGATTTGTAATTTGTAAATTACCTATACGTTTTATTTTATTATTTATAATTTAGAACGATAAAATAAGTTTATATTATCCGAAAAAGATATTATAATAAATAATATAAAGAAAACGATTAAAAAGTACTTTAAATTTAAATAACAATAAAAAAATATTTTAAGGTTAATAAAATTATAACTTTATAAATTTTTGTTCCTATTTAACGATAATAATAAAAAATTAAATACTGATAAAATTCTAAGTTTTAAAGCTAATTAATAATTAAATTTATTTTTCTTTTAATTAAAGAAAAATAAAATTTAAAAAGTTAATATTATAAGTTACCGTAATTTCGATACCTTTTTTATAACTTATTTGTTTTAAAGATATAGTACCGATATAACTTTTTAAGTTTACTTTTAAGCCGAAATATAAATTTTAATCGGTCGTTAATAATTAGTAAATATAAATAATAATAAAAGGCCGGTAAAATATACCATATAAATAAGTAGAAGATATTTATAAAATAATAATATAACGACCGAAGCTATATTTTTTTAAAAGTTAACCTGGTTAGCTTAAATATAAGGCCTCGATTATTAAGCAAAAAAAGGAAAATAAGGTATAAAAAAAGAAGAAAAAAAGTTAAATAGCGTAAAAATTTAGTTAAACGTAAAGGACGAAATTGTAAGTTAAAAAAGTTAAAAGATAAACCGCGTAAGCGGTAATTAAATTAATTAATAAATTTTATATATATTTTTAAAGTTGAAAATTAATTACGTTAAGTTTTTATTTAATTATTTTTTAAAATAAATTAAGAATAATTTTGTTTTAAAAAAGGAAGTTTAAAATGAAATAAGGTGCAGAGTTAAATATATAGCCTGATTAATCGGTTAGCCAGTACCTTTTATATATTTTTAACGGTTCTTTTCGCCGGGCGCAATCCCGAAAACATTATTATTTATTATTTATAGTTTTGCTTTTAAACCGGTCTTAATACCAAAATATAGCTGTATTGCCTTTATTATCTCTTGCAGCCTGAGCTCACTCGTGACACGCTCTTCGATGATGCACTGATCAGGACCGAATCTCCCCGTTCCAATTCATTAGGACAAGAGATTATATCAGCTTAGAACCTTTTAAAGATATTTATAGGATTTGTAGTACTTATACCAAATATTATACCTTTCGGATAGACCGATCAGCTTAAATACGGGTTTTCTAAATTTATTATAGACAGGTTTTTATTTTTTATCGTTTTTCTAAATTTATTAATTTATCCGGACCTTTATTTTTTAGGAACTGGAGCTATCGATTCGGTTAAAAAGATCATTTAATTATATAAGAAATATATATTTACGGCATTTGAAATGTTTACTAAATTACCATTTTGGACCGATAGTATTAATATAAAGAACCGAGTTAAAGTAGTTATTAATAAAGTAACTAAGTGGGACAATATAGTTAAAATTATTTTAAAAATTTTTAAACTGTAGAATTTAAAGTAGATTTAAATTGTTAAAAATGGATTAAGGATTTTAATTAAGTATGTTTAATAGAATAACCTTGATTAGGTTTATAATTATTATTTGGAATATACCGTTAAAGTGAAAAACGTTTTGGAAAAAATTAAGCAAAAAAAGTAATTAGTTAATAAAAATAAATATATTAAAACTTTATTGAAAAGGCTATTAGCCGGTTATTTCGAAAGAATTATTAATAATTTGAATATATAATTTAAAAACTTGTACGTAATAATTTACGATAAGCTTTTTATATTAATTAAAGGTTAGGTTATAAATAAGGCTGCATTTTTTAAATATAAAGGACGTAAGCGATAATATAAAGGCGTTCGTTTTGATATTAAGTAAAAAGATAAGAATCGGCTTTATTCGGCTTAATAATCTAAATAATAATAATAAAAAAGCTTTCGTTTACGATAATTATTATCGCATCAGATTAATTAAATATCGGAAATTACGAATATATTGTAAGATTTAAAGATTAATTAAACTAAATAATTTTAAAATTTTAAGGTTTATAAAAAAGAGATAAGAATTAAGAAATAGTGCGGATATTATAATATTACGTTCCATTAAAGTAAAAGGTATTTTAGATATACAATTATAATATTAATTTTTAACTGGATAAGTTTAATTAATTAAATTTTTCCGTAAATAAAATAAATATTAAAATTAAGAAAGTTATTAAAACAGTTATTAAAATTATAATAAACGTTTTGGTAATTTTAATTAAAATATTTATTAATCATTTTAAAAGTTTAGATATAATATATAAAAATGTTATTTATTTATTAATATAAAAATTATAAAATTGATTTTATTTATTAATAATAATAATTTTTTTAAAATTTTTTTTAAAAGATAAAGTTATTTTAAGTATAATTTAAATTTTTTATTTTTTAGAAAGTTAAATAATTAAGTAATAGATTTTAATTTAAAAAAAGATTTTAACATAAATTTATAATTCATTAACCTTTTTTGCCCGATTTAAAGAAAGAATACGGTACTTTAATTAACGAAACGATATTTCTCGGAACGTTAATAATTAATTAATTAATTTCGATCCTTATATTATTAATTTAGTTAAGTTTTAAAATATATTACAATATCATAATTAAATTAATAAAAATCCGATATTAATTAAACCAAAATAATTAAAATTAATATAATTTATTGCGTTAATTATAAAGAAAAACCGTTTTATTAAAAAGTATTTTTACGTAAACAATTATAAAGTAACTTTATCGAAAATAAAAATATCCGTTTTTTAAAAAAGATTTAAGCTTTAAAATTTGATAATTTTAATTAGTTAACGGTACTTATTAACGTTATAAAAACTAAACGATTTAAAAAAAATTTTCAAGGAATAAAAAGGAATAAAATTAAGTACGAAATTAACGATAATAATTTAATATTTAAGGAATTTTTATTTTATAATATAAAAATTAATATTTAAATAAATAATATCTTTTGGATAAATATTAATACCTTTTAAATAATAATATTATATAAACAGATAATACCTCTATTTATAAAGGTTTAATTAATAAATATGTAATTAAATTTTAAAAAAAAAAAATTTAAAAAGACTTTAAAAAAAAGTTTAAAATTATTTAGTGTAAATTAATTAAGGTTTGCCCAGATTTCGGAAAAATCTTTAAATATTTTATAGCTATTAAAACTTTAAAATATTTAATTATAAAAATACGGAAACGATTAAAATAATCGAAATTAAAATGCAAGAATTAAAAGTTTTAAAAATAAGAAAACCTTTTAGGATTTTTATTATAAATATCGGTTATAAAGCATAAAAAAAATAAAGCTTTATCGGTTTAATAATATAATCCGATTAAATATATTATTTCGTTATTTAAATTAATAATTAAAGTAAGTTATAAAGGTAATAAAAATCTAATTAAAAAAAGTTATTAATATTGGAATTAAATTTAAGGCTATTATTACGTTATATGTTAAACGATATAAATTAATTATATAATAAATATGTATATTATTTATAGGTTTTAACTTTTAAAAAAGAATTTCGTTTAAGGGTATTATTAAAGTAGTTATTTAGTTAGCTAGCCGATTAATTTATTATTTTCTTATTTATTGTTAATAATTATTATATTACGTAGTTATTAATATTAGGATTTAATTTTATGGCCAAATTGAAAATAAGGTTAAATATAAACCTGGATGGAATAAAAAGAACTTTAAAATTTGGCGGGTTAAAAATTATTATTTTTTTGGTCCTTGCTGGAAAAATTATGTATAATATCTGTATTAATAAAAAGTCTAAAATAAAACAGCCGGTAAAATAGTAGGCCGTTTTACTGGCGAAAGTAGGTTTATAAGCGAAAATAAGAACGAATACGTTATAAGCTTTTACGATTTTTTAATTAATAATATATATATTAATTAAATTTTTAAAATAATTTTGGAGGTTATAAATAATAAACTAGAATTTGAAAATATTATTTTAAGTTAATTTAATAATCAAGAATTTGTATATATTTTATATGAAATATTATAGAATAAAATATAATAAAAGATTAACAATAATCGGACCGTATAAATTAATACGATATATAAGCCGAAAAAAAAAGTAATTTTAGTTAATAATATGCTATTAAACGGATTAATATTACCCGGAAACCCGGATTAAAAAGTTAAAAACTTTAAAAAATTTTAAAAAGGTATTAATTAAAAAAAAAACCTTAATAAATTTGGTATATTATTAACTGCTTTATTTTTTAAATTTATTATTATATTATAAGGTATCTAATTTATTAAGAAAAAGGTTAGGCTCTTTTTGATTAGCTTAGTAATAAATTTAACCGTATTAAAAAGGACCTATTTAAAAAGATAATTTTTATAAAAAGGTTATTTAAATTTGGGATTAACAAGATTATAACAAAATTAAATTAAACGTTATATTACATTATAAGATCCGGATAATTCCTTATCAGATATAGCAAATTAAGGATATAATAATGCCTATTAGCTTTAAAAATAAGTTAATCGATATATTATAAATATATATTTAACGAAGCATATTTGAATAATTTTATGCTACGTATAAAAATGCCTAGTTTTTTGTTAAAAAAAAGGACGGTAACCTACGATTAAATAATTTTGTTATTAAATTAAATATTATTATTTTATAAGATGTTTTTATGCTAGAAGATTGCGTTAAGTTTTTTGCGGATTTTGTTGTATATTTGCTAATTATTTTGGTAAACTTTTTTTCCGGTTACAATTAGGTTATATTAGTTTTTGTTAATAAAGATTTTATTATTTTTACGATATTTTTAAGACTTTTTAAATATATTAATATGCTTATAAAATTTATTAATTTTATGGCTTATTTTTGCTGCGTAATAAGGGGGATTTTTAAAAATTTAATGCCCGATATTATCCGGCCATTTGTCGGCGACGTCGATATTAAGGACTTAAAATAAGATATAATAACGAAAAGATTCTTTCCGGGATTCGGCGGTTTATATATAAGCATATCGTTAACATAAATAAAACCTTTTTTATTTAAAAATTTACTAATATATAGCTTAATACAAAAAAGTTTTAATAATGTTAGGAAATAATTATTATAATCGGATTTTTTTAAGGAACGAATAAATGATAACCGGATATAATTAAGGTAAAAAAGATTTTAAAAATTCCGTTACTTAAAAACGATTCAAAAATTAAAGCTTTTCTGGATATCGTTATTTATTACCGGATTTTCTTATATATTTCGTTATTAAAATTAAACCTTTTATACGTTTATTCCGAAAGAATTAACTTTTTATTTAGGGATTTAATTAAGATTATATTATAAAAAATATAAAAAAACCATTATTATTATTCCGACTTTAATTATTTTAAATTATAATTTTATTATAAGCAAAAATTATAAAAATGGACGTAAATAAAAACGGCTTTAAAGATATTTTTAGTTAATTAATTAATAATATTAAATATTTCGTATATTTTAAAAATGGGATTTAAAAAGGCATTAAATTAAATTACGATATTAATAACCTAAAATATTAGGTTATTTTTAAAATTTTAAAAAAGAATCTGAAATTATATTTACGGAATCCGATTTATATTAAAAATCGACATTAAAATATTAATAATTTAAATTACTAATTTTTTAAGCTTTTTGTATAAAATAATGTTTATTTATTAAGTTATTTAAATAAAAATATTCAATTTTAAAACTAAGTTTATTTTTAACAAAAACGATTTTACCGCCAATAATTTATTTCAAAAATTATTTAAAACCTTTAATCCGTTAAATAATAATAAAAAAAGATTAATAATTTTATTAATATTTAATTAAACGTTATTCGGTTTAACTTGATTTTAATTAATGTAACTTTAATTTTTATTAAAACGGCTAATTAAAAACCTTTTATTTAAAATTAATTTAAAAGGTTATAAAATTATATTAATTTTTTTATAATATTAACTATTTTTAATTAATTACGTCAAGTTTTAATATAAAAAAAGCCGTTTTTAAAATTAAGGCGTTAAATTATTTTATTTAGAACGGTATTTTATGACATAAAGCGGATAAGTAATATGGTAGCCGTAAAATTATTAATATTAAACGAAAATAATTTGCAATAATTAGGTAATGTTATAAAAATTATAATTATAAAGGATAAAATTTAATTTATTATTATATAATAACTTTTTATTATTAGCGTAAAATGTTTGGCTATATTTAAAAGCTAGTAAGGGTATATATAAAATATTAAAAGGTAACTGATCGACGGTTCGAACAAAGTTACGGTTTTTTATAGCTTATTAATATAATTATTATTTAGGTAATTAATATTTAATTTATATTTAACGATAATAGTTATAATCTTACGGTCGAAATAAGGTACGAATTATCCGATTATTTAAAAATTAAAACTTTACGTTTTATTACGTTAATAGCGATTAAAAACTTTTTAAATAAATATATTTTTTACCGATATAATATTGTATTTAAAACTAAAATTAATTAAAATTTTAAAAATAAAGGCGAAATAATTAAAGTTTATAATATATATAAGATTTAGCGAAAGGTTAAAACTACGTATACCGTTTAAAAGTAAGCCCTGATTAAAAAGAATATATTTTGATTATTAATAATTTAATAAAAGTAACGCATAGTACCGGTAAAGGATAGGTTAAAATTTTATTTAAGATGGTTTTCGCCGATAATACTATTATAAAATATTACGGTCTAAGCCTACATAAATTGTTATACGGATAAAGAACGTTCTTATTAATCGAAATAGTTTTACTAATATGAAAAATTATAATATAAAATTTTAATATTTAAAAAAAAAATTATTTATTTAAAGGATTTGGTTTTTAAAGAAAAAAGTTAAAAATGTGGTTAAGATTATTAAAGTTATTATTAAATAGCGTTATAAGGTTATTAGATTTATAAATTAAAAAGATAAAAATAAAATAAAACATAAAATTTTAAAAATAAATGATTTAGTATTATTATATAATACGTCCCGATATATCAATATATTTAAAAATATAAAGTTTAAGTATTGCTGGATTGGCCTATATTTAATTAATGATATTATTAGTTTAAAAATTTACTATTTAAAAGAAATTGATAAAATAAAATTATAAAAAACGAAAAAGAATATTAAAACCCGATTAGTTTATAAAAAGATTAATTAAATAAAACCGTTTATTAATTAACACGACGATAAAATATTAAATATTTTTGATATTGTTAATATTAAATTATTAAAAGATTGGGAATTTAAAGCTTTAAAACTTATAAAAGTAAATATTAAAATGTAAATCTTTAATAGTTAATTTAAAAGTTACGTAATTATAAACGATAATAATATATCGAAAATAAACGAGTTAAAAAAGTAAAAGAAATTAATGCAATTAATTATAGAAAAATAGGATATAAAAATTTTATTACGTTTTATTATTATTTTATTTATTACTATTTTATACGATATTTATTATATTTTCTTTATAATTAATACGTTTAATTATATTATTTAATATTAAGGGTTTAAAATACATTTTTTAATTTTATTTTAAAGGTAATTTTTATTAAATATTTTTATAATAAAATAAATATTATTATAAATATTCTTTTTCATTCATATTAACATTTTATAATTTATTTTAAAATTTTCGAATTAATTATTCCCGAAAATATAATTCTAATTTTCGATAAATCCGATATAATTCTTATAAATTTTTTTATAAAATTCTAAAATCGATTAATATTTAAAAAATGGATATATGTTATATTAATCGGGCTATCTTAATATTTTATATTTTCGTTTATATAATTTGTACGGGATAATATTAAATATTTTAAAAATTTGAATAAATAAGTTAATAATATATTAAAAGTTTTTGGTAAGTAATAATATTAAAGGATCCGTAAGCCCGGCCCGAAATACCTTAACGAATATAAAATAAAATAATAGTTTTTTACCTTTATTTTGAAACATGGCGATTATATTAAATTAAGCATTTGCGGCTGCCCAAAAGCTTTCGTTTTTAATTTGTTATTATATATACCGACCGGTAACTGGACAGCCGACCAAGCTAATAAATATAACCCCGAATATTTTATATTAATTAATAAAAATTCGTTAAAAATATTGAAAAAAGAAAAGTGTTTATTTTAATATATTTAAGTATTACGTAATATATAATATTTTAATTATTTTAAAATTAAGTTAATTTCCTTTAACGCTTAATTTAAAAACTAAAAAAAACGTAATATTTTACTGTTTAAAAAAGGCCTAAAAAGCCGATTAATAATATGCAAACCTATTGGAATAATCGATACCGTTAATAAAGATTCCGAAATAATATTATAAGGTTGGAACATTTTACAATGTAAAGGTATAATTAATATTAATCGGCGGCCACCTATTATCTGCTTAATGGTACTTAGAATTAAGTTAGGCATTAAACTTTTTGCTATTTCGACTAACGGTAACATATATTAAAAGGGCTAAGGTTTAAAAAATTGTAGATTATTTATAACCGGTATTTCAGGTAATAGGGCATCTTGATTAAGTGCTACGTTACGGAATTTATATTAAAAAAAATTAGTTCGTAAATAGATACCTGTTAATATATTAAATTTTAAAGTTTATAGATATTATTAAGGTTATATAAAGGCTTAGTACCCCGATCAATAATTAAGGTTTTATCGGTATAATAAGGTATAAATTTAAAAAAATATGATTACATTTAATATAGCCAAGATTTTATAACGGTAAATAAATATATATTCGAATTTACGCATATTTTGCTTAACGCTATAATTAACGGATTTAATATTACCAAAACCTAATAATTTGTTACTTAATCCGGATTATTTTTTAATAAACAACTTTTTTATAAAGTTAATAAATTTATTGAGTTTATACTTTTATAAAAGTTTTAAATATTATATAAATTTAATAATTTGCAAAAATTTATATTAATATTAATGAGAATAATAGAAATACTTATATATATATTTAAATATATATTAAATCTTAAAAATAAATATGGTTAGAAAAAAAAAGTTATACAAAAATGTAAGTATAAAAATAATTATATAATTAATTAAAAATATATACCGATAATTATATTCCTTTTTATATAATGTCGGATAAAATTATTAGGAATTTTCTTAACGTATATACTTTTTATAATAAATTTTGATATACTAACTTTATATATACCTAATTAATTACGTATATAATTTGGTATTATTTTTCAAAAAATTCTTGCATTTATATAATTTAATATTTATATTTTATTTATATTTCCATATATTTGTATCCAAATATAAATACATTTCTATCCATATATACCTACATATTATATATTAATTTTATTTCTTATTATTACCTTTAATTATTATACATTATTTTAATTATACTTATATATCCTAATTTGCCTAGTATTGATTATAATATTATCGTTCAAAAAACGTATTATACAAAATAAAAACGAAAAATTTGAAAAATTAAACATATTATATTTTAAAAATCTTAATTAATCCGTTACTATACCTATATAGAATATCGATAATATAAACCGTATATTATATAAAATATATAATAAAACCCGTACTTTCTATCCCCTTATAATATTAACCCCGAAATTATATTTTAATCGATTTATTTCTATTACCTTATATAATAAAAGTAATAACTATCCATAACAAAAAGCCATTTTACCTTTTTTATAATCCGATAGATTTTAAAATAATACAATATCGGCCAGATTATAGTAAACCTTAATAATTATACAAAATAAAAAATACTTACGACTATAATATATCATAACAATTATTTAAATAATCGCCATAAATATTCCACCCGGAATTATGACCGTTATCCAAAAGCCGGAAAAGTAATTAAACAAAATTAAATTATTACCATTCCTGATAAAATAAAAAACGCAATCCGGGCTTATAATCCTAAATATATCTAATCCGTTACTTAACTTAAAATATTAATCGGTAATAAAAAAAAGATTATTAAGTTAATATATTACATATCCGATTAAAAAAAATAATCATACTTTTGAATATTTACCCGTCCAAAAACGTACTAAATTATTTTTGCAAAAATATCGAAAAGCTTAAAAAGATTTAGCACTTAATAACCCGCCTGCAGATATAACGATCGCTAATATACCGTTTCAAAATATATCTTAAACTTACGATCTATAAATTACCAACACGTTTTATTTTACCATCCGTAACCCAAAACGATAAAATAAATTTATATTATACAAAAAAGTATTATATTAAATAACCTTAAAAAAAAACCATTAAAAGGTACCTGAAACTTAAATTAAAACAAAAAAATATTTCGAAATTAATTAAATTATAACCTGGCAAATCCTTATCCCCGTCTAACGATAATAATAAAAAGTTAAATACTGGTAAAGTTCTAAATTCTAAAAATATTTAATAATTAAACTTAATTTTTTTAATTAAAAAAAAACGATACCAAAAAATCGACCTTACGAATTACCGCAACTTCGATACCTTTTTTATAACCTATTCGTTCTAAACACATATTATCGACATAACTTTTTAAACTTACTTTCGAACCAAAGTACAAACCTTAACCGGCCGTAAATAATTAGCAAATATAAGCAATAATAAAGGGCCGGTATAATATACCATACAAATAAGTAAAAAATACCTATAAAACAATAACATAACAACCGGAGCCATATTTCCCTTAAGGTTAACCTAGTTAGCTTAAATACAAAATCTTAATCGTTAAACAGGAAAAAAAAATAAGGCATAAAAAAAATTTTTAAATAACGTAAAAATTTAATTAAACGCAAAAAACGAAATTCTAAATTAGAAAAGCTAAAAATAAACCGTATAAACGGTAACTAAATTAATTAATAAATTTTATATATATTTTATAAAATTAAAAATTAATTACGTTAAATTTTTATTTAATTATTTTTTAAAATAAATTAAAAATAATTTTATTTTAAAAAAGAAAAATTAAAATAAAACAAGGTACAAGGTCGGATATATAACCTAATTAATCGGTTAATTAATACCTTTTATATATTTCTAACGGTTTTTTTCGTCGGGCGCAACCTCGAAAATATTATTACTTATTATTTATAATTTTGCTTTTAAACTGGTCTTAATACCAGAATATAACTGCATTATTTTCATTTTCTCTTAAACCTTGGGCTTATTCGTAACACGTTCTTCGATTATGCACTGATCAGGACCGAATCTTCCCGTCCCAATTTATCGCGTTTTTAATTAAAACCTTATTCTTTTCGTTTTATAATTAAAGATTAAAAGTTGCTTTGGCAGCTAATTAAAGCCAATTTCCTTTTTTTGGCAGCCAGATAAATTAGAACGGGAAAATTCAGTCTTGATTAATACATAATTAAAGAACGTATTATAAGTAACTCTAGGGTTTAAAAGATAATAAAGGCAACGCAGCTATATTTTAGTATTGAAACAAATTTAAAAGCAAAACTATGAATAATAAGAGGTGATGTTTTCGGGGTTACGCCCGGCGAAAAGAACCGCTAGAAATACTTGACGGGTGCTGACGAACTGATTAGTCAGGCCATGTATCCGACACTGCACCCTGCTCCATTTCATTATTAAATTAATAAATAAATTTAATTAATTTCTTATTAAAAATATTAACGTAATAATATTTTATATAACCTTAATTATTTACAAACGAAACGTTAATTTATATATAATAAAGTTATTACGAATTAATAATAATACGCTATAATACCTAAAATTACGATATTTAAAGCCCGAAATAATTACTTAATTATAGTTTTATATAGAGAAAATCCGCTTAAAAAGTTTTATAACGGTCGAATACTAAATATATAACAAAACGAAGGCCAAAAAATAAATACGTTACAAGTTGTAAAAAAGAACGTTCCGATTAGGATAACGAATTATTATTAATTTTATAGATTTCGAAAAAAAAACCTTAAAAATATAAATACGTTATATTTATAACCGATAAATACTTAAGTTTTATTTAAAATATTTACCTTAAAAATAGAAAGCAAAATATATTAATTATAACATTCCGATATTTTTTAAAAGTTTTAAAAAACCAGGATAAGATTTTTTTATAAATATTCGAATACGATAACGAGATTTGAAAAAATTATCAGTTTCGAAATATACTTTAATTATTTTTTTAATATTAAACTTAAGCTTTTAATATTATATACCTAAGCCCAAAACGGGGGTATAAAGCGTTTAAAGGGTATAATTAAAAAGAAAACAATTATAATACGAAATAGCATTAAGTTATTTTCGTTTTTAATCGTATACATTTTTAAAGTAATAATATATTTATATAACCGTATCTTTAAATACGTTCTTATTTAGTAAAACTTATATAAAATTTATTATATTTGCTCAACGTATAAAAACGGTAGTGTAATATTTAATAGAAAGTTTTAATAAATTTATTTATTAGTATACGATTATATAATTTATATAATAATAATTACCTGTGACGGCTATAGGCTTAACCAACTAGTAAACCTAGTCGTACGGTTTATGTTGGCAGTGGTATCGTGGGAATCTAAGCAATAAGATAATAATTACGTCTGGTAATAGCAGATAACCGTAGGTGATCTGGGTAACTAAATTGTATTGTAAGCTGGTGCTATTTAAGTTATGGAAATAATAAGCGTATACATATTTGTTTTAGCTTAATGTATTTGAACTGGCTTGATTTATTTATAGTGGTTAAGTCTCGTTAAGCCCGTCGAGCTCGTTAAATTACTTCTTTTACTTAATTAGCTTGAAACGCTAAGCCATATTTTTTTATTAAACTTATTAAGCCGGTTACGTAAGCCAAAACCTTTTATCGGAAATATTTATATATTTTCCGACCGTTTGGTAATAGGCCAAATTCTTAAGTTATCATAGGCATGTATTCCTGCGGCCGAAGGTAACCCTGGGGTTAGGTCCGAAGGGGAAAAAGGGGCCGCACGGGCCCCGGCGTATACGGGCGCGCCGCGAAATTGGTGGCGCCCGGGCACGAGACCGCCGCACGGACGGGCGTGCCGGCGCACGGGCGTACGTGCGGGAGAAGAGAAGAAAGAAAAAGGGGGCCCGGGAAAGGGCGCGCGAGGAAATAAAAAGGAAGAAAGAAACAGAAGGAAAGAGATCTTGGACGCATCATATTTAACCTCGTCACTTATTACTGGACGCGAAAACCGCCGAAGCGTATTTGCGTATACGTATGCGTACGTGCGCGTACCGTAAGCATATAAAAGCAAGCGGGTAAGCAAACGAACGAACGAACGAACGAACGAACGAACTAATAGGGTAAGCAGGCGGGCGGGCAAGATACGTACCCGGGATATCGGGTTATATATATATATACATACACGTATACGTACGGCCGACGAAGCCGGGCGACGGAAAGGGGCAAACATGTCGTCGCATGGCATCCGGCCGTTCGTTTTCTTGACGGCGCATGATATCGTCGTATGTACGGAATGCCGGTTCGGCTGCGTCGGCGGCGAGGTCGAGGCCCACCTGAATACGGCCGAGCACGTTCGAAGGTCGGCGCCGGAAAGGCGCGGCATCGGCGACAGGGTCCGGCGCGTGCCGGGCGTGCTCCTTACCCAGGCGCAGTTGCGGGAGCTGCGGTTCCCGGACCCGGAGGCCGCGGCGAACCCGTACCTCCGGGCGCCCGAGACGGACGGGCTCGCATGCCGGCAGTGCCCGTACGTCTGCCGGGCGGACCGGTGGATAAAGGAACATTACCGTACGGAACACGCGTGGGTCAACCCGCGTAATAAGGGGCGGCGGCC
>QJOA01001039.1:0-14708 GCA_004155915.1 Monosporascus sp. CRB-9-2
ATCGTATGCCGGATTATATAAATATAATAATAAGGTTTTAATTTTAATAATTAGATAAGCGACAACCCGAAAAATTAAAAGTAATACCGATACTTGCGAAAAATAACGATTTAGAACGAAATCGATTAATTAATAACATTTAAAAGTTGGACAAAAAAAAGTTGTTTTATAAAGAACCTTTTTTGTTATTATAATTAATGTAATTATTAAACGTAAAAGGAGTTAATTTAAAAATTAATGGAAAAATATTATTAAAGAATAATTACGGATTTATAGTTTTAATTAGCATTTACCGAAAACTTAATAAAATAACGCGCTTTTTAGGAAAAAATTTAATTGTTTTTTTTTTACGGAAATAAAGTTTTAAAATTAGAATATATTATTAAAAAGGCCTTCCAAAAATAAATTGCTTATTTAAAAGTTACGTTACGATAATAAAATAAATATTTATAGTAATTGTAAAAGTTAAACGAATAACTTTTAAAACGAATTATAAGATTTAAAGATAATTTAAAAGATTAACGTTATTTATGAAGAAGTTTTAAGTTAATAAGAAGAATAAAAATAAACAGTAATATTTTAAAAAAGCTTTATACGTAATAAAAGCGGTAGGAAAAGAATTAATTATAATATAAGTACGAATTAAGAAAAAATGATATACCGTAATGGTGGATTACGGAATTATATAAGGAAATTATATCGCTCCGGAAATAATGAATAAATTATAGTTATTATGGCGAAATAAGGAAAATTTTTACGAAATCGAAAATGTCGAAGGTTAGATATTTAGTTACGATAATAAATAAATTAAATACGAAATTAATTATCTTAAGATTTTCGTCGAAAAAAAAAGATAAATTATTAATTTCGATATTATTTTAATAAAAGATTACCTTATAATTCTCGGATTACCATAATTAAAGTAATATAATTTAGTTATCGATTAAAAAATTAATTAAGTAAATTTTGTTTTATTTTTTACCGATACGTAAAATATAAACGACGAAAGATTCTAATATTTAATTAATAAAATTAACAAATATAAATATAAAAATACGATAAAAACCTTATTACCTAAAAAGATAAAACATATAGCAAGCAAAGGGCATACCAGAAATATATGGCGTATTATTGCAAATTTTAAAGTACGATTTCGGTAAATAAATAACGACTTATTATTAAAGCTTAAAAAGTTACCAGAATAAATGATTAAAGTATTACTAAAATATTATAGGTATAAGTAACTATTTTAAGAAAAACTTAAAACAAAATTATTATCTTATAATAAATAGGATTACGAAATAATTTTTAAAAATAGCAAAACGATTATTTTTTACCTTATTTATAACTTAAATTAGAGAAAATTAAAGGTATTACGCGATTATTTCGAAGACAAGCTAAAAAAAGGTTATATATAACGTTTTAAGTTATTAATAGGATACTTAATATTTTTCGTATTAAGGAAGAATAAAAGATTACGATTTGTTATCGATTATAAATAACTTAACAATATTACTGTTAAGGATAAGACACCGTTATTATTAATTACCGAAATAAAGGATCGCCTATACGGAACTTAATAGTTTATATTTCTAGACCTAAAGGAAAGATATAACCAAATACGGATTAAATTAAATAACGAATAAAAAATAGTTTTTAAAACTAAATACGGACTTTTCGAATATTTTATTATATCTTTTAAACTTATAAACATACCGGTAATTTTCTAATAAATAATTAATTACGTATTACGAGAATATTTGGATATTTTCGTTATATATTACCTTGATAATATTTTAATTTATTCGAAAATTTAAAAAGAGTATATAAAATATGTCCATAAAGTTTTATAAGCGTTACAAAATACCAATCTTTTAGTTAACGCCGAAAAAAACCTTTTTTATATGTAAAAGGTAAAATATCTAGAATATATTATTATTTCTGAATATATTAAGATAAACCTTAAAAAGCTTATAATAATTAAAAAATAGGTATAATTTATTAACGTTAAGGAAATATAAGTATTTTTTGGATTTGCTAAGTATTATAAAAGATTTATACGTAATTTTAGCAGGATAGTTATGTTATTAACAGAACTTATTAAAAAGGAAAATAATTCGAATAAATACTAAAAAAATAGAAAACCTTTTAGCAAATTAAAAAAAGCTTTAATTAATAAACTAATACTGATTATATACGACTTAAAGCGATTAGTTAAGTTAAAAACCGACGTTTTGGATTACGCTTTAAAAGTAATAATTAAATATCGAAACGATTAAGAAAATTTTTACCTTATTACCTTTTATTTTTATAAGTTATATAAAGCTGAATTAAATTACTTTATATATAAAAAAAAAATTAATTATTATTAACGTTTTTAAAAAATTTAAATATTATTTTAAAAGTAGTATATATTTAATTAAGATATATATAAATTACAAAAATATTATATATTTTTTTTACGATACGAAAATTAATCGAAAAATAATTACGTTACGTAAAATATCTTTTTAAATTCGATTACGTTATTATTTATCGTAAAAAATCGGAAAATGGCAAAATAAATATATTTAATAAACGACCTAATTTAAAAAAACTTAAAATTAAGGTATAATAAATAATTTTCGATAAAATACCCAAAAAATATTTATAATAACGACGAATTATTATAATAAAAGGAATTTTAAATAATATATACTAACGTATATAACAATATAATAATAATTTACCCGAAAGGTAATAAATAAATAAAATTCAAGTATTAAAGAAACTTTATAAAAACTTGATACGAAATATATATAAATATTAATTATATAAATATCCAGGAATTTATAAAACCTTAAAACGTTTATAACGGATATATTACTTTTTTATAATAAAATTAACCGTATTAAAGGTAATATAATAATACAATATTTACGCTAAAGCAAAAATATAACGATATAAGCCTTATAAAAAGCTATAATTATTACCAGTCGCAAAACGATTATAAAATTTTATTATATTTAATTTTATTATTAAGTTTTTTATATTAAAAAATTTAATTATAAAAGTATATTACGATAATATTTTCGTAATCGTTAATCGATTTACGAAATTTTTTTATTTCTTATTTTATAACGAAAATATCGATATAAAATAATTCATATATATTTTTTTTTGATATATTTTATGTATTTATAAACTTTTAACGAAAATTATATTAAATAAAGGTATAATTTTTATTTCAAAATTTTAATAAAAATTAATAGCTTAACTTAAATTAAATTATAAATTATTTAACGTATTTAAACCGTAAATAAACGGACAAATAAAAAAAAATTAACTAAACGTTAAAAACGTACTTACGATATTATATTAATTATGAACAAAACAATTAAATCAAAAGGTTATTAATTATATAAGTAACTTATAATATTAATTATTACGAAAATATTAAAATGACGCCAGTAATTATTAATTTTGGTTTTATACCAGAAATTTATAAAGATTTATATAAAAAATTAGTTAACGTTAAAGTAATTTTAATATTAAAATAATTAAAGTAATTATATATTAAAATAAAAACAAAACTTAAATTTGTATATAATTAAATAAGCAAATATTATAATTAAAAAAAGTTAAAAAAATTAATCTTTTCGAAAAAGGAAATAATTTATTTAGTTACTAAAAACATTTAAATTAAAGAATTTAACAAAAAATTCGATTTTAAATATATTAATTTATATAAAGTTATTAAGAAAATTTTAAAAAGTAATTACGAATTAAAGTTATTACCGAAAGTTAAGCTTTATTTAATTTTTTATATTTCTTTATTCGAGTTAATAATAAATACGATTAAAGTTAATATAAAACGAAAAATTTTTTTTATAAAAAACGTATCAGTTTACGAAATAAAGAAAATATTGGATATACGGAAATAAAACGGACTTACCTAGTACCTAATTAAATAAAAAGATTATTTAGATTCCGAAAATACCTGGAAACCTGCGAAAAACCTTATAAACGTTTAACGCTTTTTAAAAAACTTTTATTAATAACGTCGGAACCGTTAAAGTTAAAATTCTAATTTACGTTATTTAACGATACTTAATCTGTCCCTTTAATATTAAATTAATTAACAGGAAAGGTAGCCTGTATAGATATAGCTATTTCGGCTTCTAATTACCTTTATTCCCGTTTTAAATATTTAAATTTTCTTATCGCCTCCGTACCTTAAATTTCCCAACGTAATATTTCGATTTTATACCGTCGTAACAACTTTTTTTTAATTCCAAAGCTGGGCTAAACGATTAAATAATTCGTTAAGGTACTATTAAGCCTTAAATAATTCTTTTTCGGCAAAATATTTTTAAAGTTTTAATCGGTTTTATTTATTTATTAGCCTTTAATATTTTAATTCGGAAAAACCAAAAAGGTTATAAAAATTAATATATTTAATATAATAAAAGTATTTTCCAAAATTAAAGTAAGTTTTATAAGTTTCGTTTTTAAATTTATAACGAAAATAAAAAAGATTAAAAAATATATTAAAATTAAAACGTTATTACGTTTACGACAAAATCGTTACTTTTTAATTCGATTAAATATAATAATTAAGTTATAAAAGAGAATAATAAAAAAAAGAGAAAATTATTTATTAAACGATACGATAAATAAATTAATTTTTAAAGGTAAAAATCTTGGAAAAAAAGAAATCGTATTATAACCTAGGAACTTAGCCTATTACCAAACGGTCGGAAGATATATGGATATTTCCGATAAAAATTTTTGGCTTACGTAACCGGCTCGATAGGTTTAATAAAAAAAAAGGGGGTTTAACGTTTCGAATTAATCGAACAAGGAAGATAATTCGACGGGCTCGACGGGCTCGACGAGACTTAATTATTGTAAATAAATCGAATTAGTTCGAATATATCGAGCTAAGATAAATATATATACGCTTATTATTTTTATAACTTAGATAATACCAGCTTATAATGATAATTGGTTATCCAGATTACTTACGGTTATCTGCTATTATTAAACGTGATTATCCTTTTATTGCTTAGATTCTTACGATACCATTGCCAACATAAACCGTACGACTAGGTTTAATAGTTGGTTAAGCTCATAGCCGTCACAATTTACTTCCGTTATTATTAATAATAAAAAAATATCGAAAAGTTTTGCGACAGTTTTATTCTTTTTTTAATTCGTCGCAATTAAACGAATTTTTTATTATTTTTATCGTAACGATCTTTTTTTTATTAAGGTAATCGTTAACTTTATATCCCGTTTTATTATAATTAAAATACGTATTAACTTTTTAATAAACCTTTTTTTCGGTTTTTAATAAAAGTTTGTCGGTATTATCCGAAATCTTTAATTTGTCGGAATTATTATTCGAATAAGGTTTTTTATTTTTATTTTTCGGTTTATTATTATTCGGGTCGTATAATTAAGGTTTACGCTTTTATTAATATTTTTATAAGTAAGCTGGTTATTATAAATGGTTATAATAATATAATTATAAAACTTTTTATAAATAATATTAAAATTGTAGCTATTTTTAAAAAGGTATAAATTAAGGTTTAAGGAAATATATTTCTATAAAACTTACTTTTATTCGTTTTTAACGATTTTAACCTTTTAAATAAAAACGTTAAATTTAAAAATAAAATCGTAAATATCTTAATTTTTACCGGGCTTAAAAGCGAAAATACGGAAGGTTTTTTTGGTAACGAAAGCTTAATTCGGGTCGTAATATAATAATTTTAATACCTGGATTATTTCGATTATATAAAAAAAAGGTTACGTAATCGATCGGTAACAAATTTTAATTATTTATTTAACCTTTTTTTTAAAAGTTTATTATATAAATTATATAAATCTTTTCGTTTTAAAAAGTTAATTTATTTATTTTGAACTTATTTATAACTTTACGGATTTAAACGTTAAATTTGATTTTATTACCGCTAAATTTAGTTGGGTCGTTGACGTAAGTTTTTTTTTTTGGTTATAATTAAAATTTATACCATTATTTTTTATAAATTTGCGAAAAACGGGCCATGTTATTATACTGGTAAGGCGAAACGTGCTGGTATTATCGAAAGCGTTATTAATTATGTTTTTTCGGCAAAGACGGTAGGTATCGTCGAAAGCAATAAAAAAATAATAACTTTATTTAGCTTAAAAGCGAGCAACTTTATCGCGAAATTTTTAAAGTTTTCCCTAAATATTTTAATTATCGTTAGCCATTTTATCGATCAGTTACCTGTCGGAATCGGTTTTTAAATAACTATGGTTTTAATTTTAATTTAATAAACCCTTTATTTTTACGGATTCGGTTTCGTTTTACAGTACGTTATTTTCTGCCGTTTCTTTAAAGTATTTATTATTTTTTATATTTTGGTCTAAGTTTTAAGAAAATATTTCGTTTTTTACACTTTTAATTTTACTTTTAATTAATTTAAGTCGCTTTAAACGTTAATTAGCTGATAGATAATTTTTCTTAACAAATATTTAATTTTAATACTAGTTAATCTGGGTCTTAATTTTGGGTCTGGTTTAGAACGCGTTATTTTTCGTCGTTACGTATCGACGTAAAAAGGGTATAATGCCTTATTTATTAATCGTTAGGCCAGCGAGAAATGGAATAAGCTTAAAATAATATTACGGCCAGCAAAATATAGCATAGTAACTAGTTTATTGGCGTTATAAACGAAGATTTTAAGCTAAAGAAAAGAAAAAGAAAAGGTAAAGTCGTAAAATGCGTAAAGATCTACAAATATCCCCACTCTCTGTATGGCAGGTGGCTAGTTCATGTAGCAGCTGTCAGCCCCATATAACGGTTGCCAGCTTCACGGTTTGATCCTGATGGCTGCCGTCACAGTAACTCTTAAAAAATAAACGCAAAAATCTTTTACGTATAACTTCGTTAATCGTTTACGCCGTACGGAATTAAGTTAAAAACTACATATCGTTTAAGAACGCAAATTCTAATAAATAAATAAATAATTATTTTAATTTTTTAACGCGTTATTAAAACGTCTTTTATAAAAAAAGAAATCAATAAATAAATTAACGCGCTACGCAAATATAGGGTGGCTCGTTAATAGGGTGGCTCGTTAATAGGGTGGCTCGTTAGTAAAGGGGTTACCTTAAAGGTCGATATCTTCTTATTAAAAAAGTTTTAAAATTCGAATTATTAATTCGTTAATTTACTTAACGGCATAAATAATATAGTTTTACGCATAATTAAATGTGCTTTTTTATACTACGTATTATATTCGTATTAATATTAAAATTTTGTTTATATTTTTAAGCTTGTTTTATACGTTTTAAAGTTTTAATTCGCACTTTTAACAGCCCGAAAATATAAAGAGCTAATAAATAAAGGCCTATTACCGCCTAACTATTTGTGCTATTGTATACTAGTTTAAAAACGGCCAATTTACTAGTTAGTATAGGCAAACGTGTTGCAATTCTTGTCAGATATAAGTAGCGCAATAAAGTGCGCACTTATAACAATTAATCTTTTGATACAGTGGCTACGTAACAATTCTTCAGACTGAGAAAGGTGGATTGCTTGATTTCTAGGACTAGCTAGATAAGTGGAATCTTCTTAGTTAATATAGCCTAGACTCTTTTATTCTTGCAAACTTAAAACTATATTTAAAGCCCTTTTAACGAAGTACTACAATTGCCGACACGCCTTTATAGCCCTAGAGTTGCTGCAAAGCTATTCAGACGTCGCCGGCGCTTTTAAGGCACTAAAAAGCTCCTTCGTTCGACATATACTGATAGAATAAGAGTCTGGTCCTAACCGGCAATTTATTACTAAACTTTTCTATATTTCGTAATGTATTATAATTCGAGTAAAAGTTTTAAAATCATAATAAAAAATAACTAAAAACCGGTTTAAAAGTTTTTATATATAGTATTAAATTCCGTTTTTTAAGGCTTTTTCTATATATATTATAGTATACGGTATTTATAATATAAATATTTTTTAAAATAAACTTTAAAATTTATTAATAAAGTTATATTTTTGAACCTATATATAATATAATATTTCTATTCGTAATATTAGTACACAATCTTTGTTTTATATTTTTACGATTTTTATTTACGTTATTATACGTTATAAAATAGGGTAACCTCGGACACCACTTAATATATAATCTTAGCAATATATAAAACTTTTATTAACAATAATAATTACCTTTATTACCTTTATTCTGTAATATTTTAACAATCTTTTAATGAATTAATTTCGGGTAAAGATAATTAATTTCAGGTAAAGATTATTAATTTCGGGTAAAGATAATTAATTTCGGATAAAGATAATTAATTTAAATCGTGAACGTAAAATACGAGACGTTAAAAATTTTATTTCGGAAGGTAATTTTAAAATTTTAGCGAACGAAAAATTCGAAGTATTTTAATTAATTTTATCGCGTCGTATTTATAGCACCAAATCGCGTTCCGAAGCTGAAAGTAACGTACGTAAATTTTCGCATTAAAAAAATAAAAACTTATTAATTAAATATTGTTTAAAGAAATATACGGTTACGCCTCGACGGAAATATAAGTTCGTTAAATAACCGAAATTTTATTAAGGCCGGAAAGATTTATCGGAAAATATTAAGTTAATCGTTTTATTAGACGTTATAACAAAATATATACGGAAAAAGGACGAATTATACTTCGAAAATGCTTCGAAATACGTAATCGTAACGATATACATAAATTCTTTTCTTTTCCTAGCCCAAATCCGAAGTAAATATAATATCCAGCTTACGAACGAATATAAAATAAATAATACAAACGTTTAAAAAAGAAAATAAGTTAATAAAACGGTCGTAAAAAGTTCGAAAACGGTTCGTTTAAAGCTTAAAAAATTAGCAATAACGTTATAAATTTTTATTATCGAATATATCGGTTTTATATACGGAAAAGGTGCGGCCGTATATATCTTCAATAACCTTACTGTATAAAAATAATAATTTTCCGATAGTATCGAAAAAGTTAAATATATATTAACTTTAAAAAATAAATTAATTACATTAAAATTATTAAAATTATTAATATTTACTTTTCTTCCGAAATTAAGCTGCGTTTTAGTTATAAATAAAAATTATTTATTTTAAATAGCTATATTATATACGTATCTTTTGCTTTTATATAAAAATGTATAAAAAATAAAATCGTTTTTATATATTTGTTACTTTATTCGAATATTAATCTTTAACTATTTAACGTTACTCTATTTTCCGTTCTAAAGCAAAAATATCACAAAACGTTACGCAAAATTGATAAAATCCTTACGACCACCCCTTAATATAAACGCCGTATGCTAAAAGCATATCGTAAGGCTACAAAAATCGTCTTTCCCGATAAAAATATTAAACCCAAATAACGTTATACAGGTATACTTTTTTTAAACCCGAAACGGTATTAAAATATCCCGAAATAATACCTTAACCAATCTTTAAATCAAAAATACTACCGGAAAAA
Organism: Monosporascus sp. CRB-9-2; assembly: GCA_004155915.1. NCBI lineage: Eukaryota > Fungi > Ascomycota > Sordariomycetes > Xylariales > Monosporascus > Monosporascus sp. CRB-9-2. The sequence goes on from QJOA01001039.1 coordinate 9,502, forward strand.
TTAATTACAACCCGTAGCGAAATCGTCCATACTTCTTATAAAGCTAAAGAACTACGAAAAATATATAAATAACCGTACGTAATTATACGAAAACGTTTCGCAATATACGGGATATAATAAGTAAAGCGGGCAAAAGAATTGACGATATTATCCTGAAAATATTACGTTTCGTTACGAAAATCGTAACTTACGAACGAAACTCGAAAAATACGAACGTTATAAACGCTAAACTATTACTAAGTAACTTAATAAAAAAATTCAAATTTAATAAACATCAAAATAGTGAAAGATAAAATTACTAAACGTTTAAAACTTATAAAAACTGGCGATTAGGTTATAATTAATAATTATATTAAAAAGCAGCCTATTAAAAAACAGCAGCGCAATTTTAAATAACTTAAATAACTTTATTATATTTAAAAAAACGTTATTACGTTATTAAACGATTTTTAAATATATAGGTTATTGTTAATTTGTATATATTTTGTTTATGCATTACTAGAGTTATGTATTAGATAAGGTTAACCTTGGACTCCATATAATGAATTACTCTAATAATAAATACGACTTTTCTTTATAACAATAACCAACCCTTGCAACTTTACTTTGTAATATCTTAATAACCATTTAATTAATTGATTTCGGGTAAAGATAATTAATTTCGACCGTGAACGTAGAATATAGGATATAAAGGATTTTATTACGGAAGGTGGCTTAAAGACTTTTGCAAGCTTACGATTCGATATACCCTAGTCGACCTTATTTTACCGTGTCTATAGCTTTAAATCGCGTTCCGAAACCAAAGTAATAACGCGTAAGCTTTCGGATTAGGAAAAGCGGAAGCTCGTTAATTAAATATTGCTTAAAGAAATATGCGGTTACGTTTTTGCAAAGAAATAGGTCCGTTAAATGGTCGAAGCTTTGTTAAGCCTTAATAGAACCGTCGGAAAATATTAGGTTAATCGCTTTATTAAATGCCACAACAAGATATATACGAAGAAAGGATGAGTTATGCCCCGGTAACGCCTTAAGGCATGCGATCGCGACGATATATACAAATTTTTCCTTTTTTTAGCCTAAATCCGAACTAAATATAATATCCAGCCTGCGAACGAATATAATATAAATAAAACGGGCGTTTAAAAAAAGGAATAAATTAATAAAACGGTTATAAAAAGTTCGAAAACGATTTATACGACAATTAAAAAATCGGAAGTAACGTTATAAATATTTATTATCAAATATATCGGTTTTATATACGGGAAAGGTACGGCCGCATATATTTTAATAGCTTTACCGTATAAAAATAATAGTTTCCCGACAATATCGAAAAAGTTAAATATATATTAATTCCGAAAACGTAAATTAATACCGTTATTACGTTAAAATGGCTAAAATTAATTTTTTTTCCTAAAATTAAGCCCCGTTTTTACTATAAATAATAATTACTTATTTTAAATAATTATATTATATACGTATTCCTTACTTTTATATAGAAATATATAAAAAATAAGGTTACTTTTATATATCTGCTATTTTATTCGAATATTAACCTTTAGCTATTCGACGTTACCTTCTTTTCCGTTCTTAAGCAAAAATATCGCAAAACGTTACGTAAGGCCGGCAAAATCCTCGCGATTACCCTTTAATATAAACGCCATATGCTAAAAGCATGTCGTAAAGCTGCAAAAATCGCCTTTACCGATAAAAATATTAAAACCGGATAGCGTTATACCGGTATACTTTTTTTTAACCTCAAAACGGTATTAAAGGACTTTAAGATAATACCCCAGCCGGTTTTTAAGCCGAAAACATTACCGGAAAAAATAATTACAACCCGTAATAAAATCGTCCATATTCCTTATAAGGTTAAGGAATTACGGAAAAGTATGCGAACGGCCGTACGTAACTATACGAAAGCTTTTTACGATATACGGGGTATGGTAATTAAAGCGGCTAAAGGACTTAACGATCTTAACACCGAAAATACCACGCTCCGTTACGAAAATCGCAACCTACGAACGAAACTCGAAAAATACGAACGTCCTAAACGTTAAACTATTATTAAGCAACCTAATAAAATTTTTGCGAATTTAATAAATATTAAAACGGCGGAAAACAAAATTATTAAACGTTTAAAACTTATAAAAACTAGCGATTAGGTTATAATTAACAGTTATATTAAAAGGCAGCCTGCTAAAAAACGGCAGCGTAATTTTAAATAATTTAAATAACTTTATTATATCAAGAAAAACGTTATTACGTTATTAAACGACTTTTAAATATGTAGGTTACTATTAATGTGTATATGTTTTGCCTATTTATTGTTAGAGTAATTCATTATATAGGGTCCGAGGTTAAAGGTTAGGTTTTAATAATATATCGGAAATAAAACTAGGCTTTTATTCCTTTAATATATATACGTTTTTAAACCCTGCCGAGATAAAGCTAACTTCGCAATTAACGTTTCGTTTTAGTTTTTAATGTATTTCTTTGTTATATATATTCGTATTTACTATATTTAAAATAAAACAGCTATTTATTTTTATTTTATACGAGCTTTTTTATTATAAGTTTTTTTAATTAAAGTTTATATCTTTTTCTGTATTTTTTTATAAATTCGACGTTAAATCGCTATATACTTAGTTTACCGTTATAATTAAATGCTGTCGGTAAAAGTGTTGCAATTCAGTCTGGGTTGCTTGATTTCTGTCCTACAACTGGGGGTAGGGGAAACAGCTATATATAAGCTTCAGCTCCTTTGTTCTTGCAATCCTAGGGCCACAAATCAAAGCCCTTTAGTTCCTTTTAACGTCCTTTCAACAAATCACCACAACTGCCGACACGCCCTCATAGTTCTAGGGTTGCCATGAAGCCATTCAGACGTCGCCGGCGCCCTTAAGCTTCCAAATAAATCCGTCCTGCCCGACCTGTATACGTCTTTAAGTCCCTTAGGGATGAAATGCACCTTTGAATCTTTCGCTATGTGACCTCGTGATGACTTTGTCGACTTTTCGGTGTATTTCCAGCGTTCCGATTTGCTTTCTAGCGTTCTGATTTTCTTTCCAGGGTGTTAGTATTTCCGTCGACGTTGCTACCGAATGGCAGACTTCCTCGTTACTAGTTGTTCCAGGTCGAAGCCTTCCGTTTGATTTCCTGCGTTTTTCCGAAACGCCAACGTAGCTTTCTTTCCCGATGGTTTCTCTTTCATTGGGGTCCTTTCTGATCTTCTCTGGTCCTCTCTGGTCCTCTCTGGTCCTCTCTGGTCCTCTCTGGTCCTCTCTGGTCCTCTTTGATCCTCTTTGGTTCTTTTTGGTCCTTTTTGGTCCTTTTTGGTTCTTTCTGGTCCTTTCGGACGTTACCGCGTCGACGAGCCTCTGCTTCTAATCGACAACGGCCGCTGCGTATGCAGACGCTCCTCTTTTGCCTGGAGCGATTAAGGGAGCTTCAAACCCTTTTTCTTTAAGGTCGAGCTGATTTTTTTCGCAGATTTGCTACTAAGCGCCCTTACGCTGAGCCTGCCGTCGAGCCTGTCGACGACTTCTTCCTCCAAGCCTTCCGTACTAAAGCGGAGCGGTATCTCGAATGCAACACAAAATGGGTGGATCGGGATGTTAATTTCTGCCGTCAAGAGTGTCAAAAGACGGAACCAGAAGATGTTACCATGTCGGCAAAAGTGTTGCAATTCAGTTTAGGTTGCTTGATTTCTGTCCTACAACTGGGGGTGGGGGAAATAGCCACATATAAGCTTTAGCTCCTTTATCCTTGCAATCCTAGGGCCACAAATCAAAGCTCTTTGGTTCCTTTTAACGTCCTTTCAACAAATCACCACAACTGCCGACAAATGCTAACAAAGTATTTTTATATTCGACTCTTTTAACGGGCATTATTATAATTCCGAATTAAAGCAATAAATATAACAACTTTATAATATCGCCGTTTTAAATTTTTAAAATCGACTATATAATTAAGTGCTAATTTTCTTTTAAAATGTTATATAACGAATTAGATTTAAATTTAAAGGTTTAAATTTTAATCGATAGTTTAATTATAAATAAACGTTTTAAGTTAATAACTTTTATAATTTTAATTTATTTTCGATTTTATTAATACGTTTATGTAAAATTTTTATATTTTTTAACATTTATAATTATTATATTTAATTTCATAAAAGTGTTTATTAAGAAGTTTATATTATTAAAATTAAACTTTTTTAAAATATCCTGTTTTATAATTATAAGTTATATAAATTTAAAATATTAATAAAATATTATTAAATTTATTTAGAATATTTAAATAACGTATTTCTCGATTTAAATATATATAGACTTTTTACCGTTTAATAACGCTTAACGGTTAGTTAACTTTAAAGCATATTATTGTATATTAAATTAATAAGAAATTCGTTATATTTTTAATACTTTAAAACAGTATAAAAAGCTCTTATATATTTAACTTTAAAAATAGATCGATAACTTTATTTTCTTTTTCAATTAACGTTGAATTTCGCAAATTAAGAGTAATATCGATTTAAAAGGAATTGTCGTTAAATTAAATGTTTAATATAAATAAAACAACTTTTTATATGGAACAAAGTGGTTTAAAATTACGGTCCGGATCTCCTTTTTTAAATTTAAACGCTTAAAACTTATTATATTTCAAAGGCATTTTATTAATTTAGTATTAAAGAATAAATAATTAAAAATAAATATATAAAGTTGTTTAAAAAAGTTTAAATCGTTTATATATTCTACTTATTTATATATTATCTTAAAATAAATTTTAACTAAATTTGATATTCTGTTCAACATATTCGAACACTTATATAAAGGTCGAAACGTGTTTTATTTTTTACGATTATAAATGTTATTATTTCATAAATTTCGAAAAATACTGCTTAAATAACGTTATTATTCTAACTGTGAAAGCTATTAATCAGTTATCGTGTTCGAAGATACTGTGTATAGTATTTATCGTGCAAATCACATCGCGTAATAATTTTCTATGTATTTAGCTCATCCTAGAAAATAAGGCTTGAACCTATTCGACCTTGTAAATAACGTTATTAGTACGTTTTAAGATTTCTAGCTTTTATATCGGTTTTAGCCTGTTAACGTATTTTATTTTCTTATTCTAAAACGCGTTTATTTATTTTATATCGAAAGCTTAATATACTGTTAGTTTATTTATATCGTTGAAAAAGAGTT
>QJOA01001040.1:0-14680 GCA_004155915.1 Monosporascus sp. CRB-9-2
AGCAGCTACGGGAGAAACTCCGAGCTGACGTCGTCAGAGAGCCCCGGGGGAGTTTGTCAGATTTCAAGCAGTTATGTTCGAAGATCCACAAACCATTTTCCAGCCACCTTCGTCAGCTTGGAGGGCATTTTCTTCGGATTCGAGGGGGTAAAATATATCTGGTACACCAGACTGCCAGAGCGTTCCTTCTGCGTACCACATGGACCCAAAGGTTTCTGCCTGAGTATGATTTCGATGGGCATGCATGGCTCATTCCACGACTTCATCCCAACCGAGCAATGATACGCAAAGCAAAAACTCTCCAACACCGACGTCGCGCGTCTTTTGAGACTGCAAACCGTTACATGCTTCACCTTTGCGTCAACTATTTGAAGATGTTTGAGCACAAAGACCCTTTCGAAGATGGTCTCTGGGATATAAGGGAGGTAGAGGCCCTCCTTCAAAAATGTCAACAAGACACATCACGAGCCTTCTTCGAGTATGCTGCAACCTATTGGATCGAGCATTATCAGCAAGTTCGCTCTCGCCGCAAGTATCTCTTTGACACTTTTCTCAACCCGAGAGACTCTCTATTTAGGATATGGATTCTCGCGCACAAGGGCTGGGTCACGGATGTTGAGAGAGCACTTCTTGAATCAAAGGGAATAGCCATTAGTCCAACAGACAAAGAAGGACGGCAATCTAGCTTTCTGAGCGGTGACGAAGAAACTGAGCAGTTCCAGGACGTGTTGGAATTTTTTGGATTCCCACAATCAGAGGAAGACAAAAAACTTGAACATCAATTTGGGACAGGGATTACTGACAACTGGGATGGCAGGCCCGAAGGCGACTGGGACGACTGGGGCAACAGCGATGCCAGCATAGGTGACGTGGACATCACCAATGAGTTCTTGAATGGACTTCGCTCGAAGCCTCGGTTGCACTCAAACTCTGCTTATCGGCGTAGAGAAGCCCGTCTAGGCTTTGCAATGGGTACCCACGGTTACCCACCCACCCACCCACGACCGTGGGTGGGCACCCGTGGGTGGCGTGGGTATGGTTGAGTACTTGCTTATCAATAATACCCACGAATGGTTATTTTTAAACGGCGTACTAATTAACGTATTAATTAATAAATAATTTTATTATTAAAATATATCGTTAATATAAGGTTTACATAATATTATATTTAATAATAATTATATACGACCGTAATAAAAATTTTAAAAAATTTAATGGGTAAAAATGTTTATCAGTGGGTAATGTTGAGATGTACTACCATTTCGTGGGTAGCGTTGTCCCTTCGTGGGTGGCCAGTGGGTAAAATTTTAGCGTGGGTGGGTGGGTAGTGCAAACCCTAAAGCCCGTCGAGTCTGTAGGAATATATAGCTATATACCGTTTGAACTGCTAACGCAGTTCGAGCTTCCGATCTTTTGCCATAATTCAAGAGAGTCCTTGCTGAAGTAAGAGACCCCTTCTCTCCTAAAACAGCAAATCCTAGCAGCTTTTATAGCCGAGCATATATCCAGGGCGACATGTAAATATCTGTCAGACACAAGCGTGTATTCAGTATTGGGGTCAAAACAGTTGTTGTTGTATTAATCATGGAGCCCTTGGACCGTATCGGTCGGGGCTTATACTGGTAGATGTAGCTAATGGAGTTCCCATCTAAGCCACAGGTAATCTCCGTAACGTTCAGTCTTAAAACCCCTAATATCAACAGTTATCTGACACACCCCCCCAGGGACTGCTTTCTGAATAGCAGGCCCTGGATACAGAATATCGATCAATCAAAGTTATCCTCAAATTCCTGCAAATCCTTATCAGACAATTTTCGAACCCGACATTCCTATATCCTCTTTTTAATATCCGTCAACCTTAACTATCAAGTAAACTATTCGAAAAACGTAACAGAAAGGACCTTTATTAACCTATTTACAATTATATCGTTCGTAAAAATATATATTATTTCGATCTTTTTTCGAATTACTTTTTGTCGTAACTAATAATTATAAATATTTATATACCTTAATTTCGTCTGGAACTAAGTAATATTTACGTAAACAAACCTAATAATTTGCTTATTATTATACTGGATATTAATAATTAAAGTATCGAATCGAACTTCGAATTTTTTAATTAATCGCGATACGTATATAACCTTTTTCGTAACTTAAGCAAATACCAACAATTCCGCTTTTGTTATAAAAATAATTATTATATTTTACTTATTAACGCGTTATCCGATAATATTACCGAATAAACGTATTACGTAAACTTAAAAACTTTTTCGGTCGATCGAATTATCAGCAAAAAAGGTATCGTTAATTATTTCGAAAATATTTATTCCGCCGTATTTTAAAGCGTTATATTTTGTTTCGACAAGGTATCGAATAAGTTAATTTATTTTTATATAATATTTTAGGTTTGGATTTATGTTAAATTTCGCCAGTTTAAAGGTTATAAAGGTTATATCCGGACGAATAATAATTACGGCGTATAATATTAAACCGATCTTTTTTTGATATATTTTAATAAAATAATTAAACGCGATTTTTTGATTAAGTAATAATTTTTTGTTTTTTATGAAAGTATCGGTTCGGCCGGAATTTGGTTTTTTTTCGATTAATTTAATTAATTTATTAATATATAACGATTATAATAATTATATTTAACGTTTTAATTAGTTTCGAATAACTTTAATTTCTAAAAATTATTAAAATTTGTTTTTTTAATAAGTTAATACCTTATTTTAAATTAATTAATCGTTATATTAATTATTTTTTCGCATTTTTTTTTATAAGCAATAACGATATCGTCGACGTAAAAAAATACGAAAATATTATTTTGCGCGAAATAATACGGCTTATAAGGGATAAGGATAAAATTTAATTAAATAAACGTTTTCGATAATTTCTTTTATTAAAATAAAAAAGATTTCCTTAATCCGTATAAGGCTTTAAGTAAATGTAAAATAATTCCCGGTTTCCGGTATCCTGGTAATATTTTTATATAAATTTTTTTATTTAACTTTATATTAACGAAAATATTAATTATATCGTATTATATTAACTTTAAGTCAAATTACGTAATTATAATAATAAAAATTCGAAAATTTTTTTTAATAAAAATAAAAGTATAAATATTTTCGTATTTTTTATAAATTTATTAATTATTTCGTATTATTAAACGTACTTTGTATTTTAAAAAGTTATTATATTTATCGAATTTATAAACGTATATTTATATATAATTAAGCAGTTATTTCCCGTTAACCTTTTAGCGGTTATATTTTATTTATAAATTTATTTATTTATAATTATTTAAATAATTCTTTTTTGCTTTCCGAAATTTATTTTTTATAAGGTAGTTTTGTAACTTTTTATAAGTTTTAAAAACTGACGGAAAATGTTTTCGATAAATTTTCTTTTTTATTTATAATAAACGCTTAATTTAATTATATTCGAAAATATTAACTTAAGTTTTTATTTTTATATTATTAAGGTAACGATACGGACGGTTTATTATCCGGGCAGTTTATACCTTGCTTACCTACTTTCTGTATTTTAACTTTATTACCGAATTTAAACGTTTTATATTAAACGTAATTTTCCAGCTCAAAATGCGGCATATAATTCCGGAATTAAAAATTTTATCGATACCTTTGCGTTTTTTAAAAACGGCATTTATAATTATTTTTTCCTTTAAAATTATAACAATTCGAATAGTAACAATTAATAAGGTAATAAAATATAACGGAATAAAATCGGGCGTTAGATAAAAAGCGAAATAAATATTCGTATAAAGTTAATTAAGTTTATACAAATTAAATTCCTTAAAAAGTTTTTTTGTTTCGTTTAAATTTATTACGTTTTCGCTTTTAACGACGTTATTCGAGTTTACCTTTAATAATTACATAATTTTTTTATTTTTTTCGTAAACCGTAAATCCAGATTTAAAATGTAAATTTTTTAAATATTGGACTTTATTAAGTAAATAACGTAACTTGTTTTCGGTTACCTTAAAAAAATTATTTTTTAAATCGTCCAAGTTATTACTAAAAGTACTTTCTTCGTTAAAAATAACGTCGCGAATCGTTATTACCTTATTCGTTAAGGAATTTTATATACGATAAATATTCGATAACTAATACCTTATAAAATAATTAATCTAAATTTTCGGGTTAAACTTTTGTTTTTTATTTTGTTTACGTTATACGCTTTTTATTAAGGCATAAATTTTGCAACCATAAATTCGGAAATAACTTAAATAAGGTTTTCGGTCGATAACTATTATCCTTTTTTTATATATCTGGTAAATATAAAAACGTTTATATAACGTTAGCTAATTAAATATATATTTAAGGGTCCGGTTATATAAATAAACTATAATACGGTAAATCTTTACCTATAAAAAATATGGTAACTTTGCCCCTTTTTATATATAAATTGTTTTTGTTTTAATTATACCCCTCGAACGTTCGGCGCCTTTATTCTGTACTTATATATCAAGTGCCGAAAGTTCGATTCGAACGTTTTTCTTTAAATGTAGGTAATTTCGGACTTGGTACTTTTTACCGTATAATTTGTCGTCGTATTCTATAACTTTTACCTTATAATTATAACTTTCGAAAACGGCAAATACCTGGTTTAGGGCTATTATAATTATTTCGGCTGTTTTATCGTTAAAGTACTAATCCTAAATATAACCTAAAAAACAATTAATTACAAACATAACGTTATTAATACGGTCGTTATCTTTTTCCAGATTTTAAAAGTTAATAATTAATTACGTTCCCGGTTTTACGGGTAGGCTTTGGCGAACTTTACGGTTTAGGCGCTTTATTTTTCCGCATCCGCATATATTATATTTAACGGTAATAATCTTATTTTCCTTTTAACATCTTTAACCAGGGTCCTTAATCTTTACCCCCCGAAAGTAACTTACGAAATGGTTAAAAGCTTTTGGATCCGGGTAAGCAAGTTTTAAATATTATCGTTAAATATTAATAATATTCGAAGGTCGTTTTGTTTATAAATTAAATTTTTTTTATTAGATAAAAAACGTTTTCCGAATTAATTATAATGGTAAGTATTCGATTATTATTTAATCGTACCTTTCGGTTAACGTTATAATAATTAAATCATTTTTTCGTCGGAGGTAATTATTAATTCCTTTATGGTTTTATTAAAAGCTTTACTTTTTTAACAAATATAATAATACCAGGTTATAAGCGAATTTTTCGCAATATATTATATTATATAAACGTATTAACCGGAAGCCATTTAGGCTTTTGAAACGTATATTTATTTTTCCGTATCCGAGAATAAAAATAATTATATTTTTAGCGAATACGTAGTTATTTAAATATGCTAATTTAAAATTAAGAAATTTGTTAATCTGGTTAAAAATATAAAAGGTAATTTTTAAATCGAAAATAAAGGAATTTTTTAAAAGATAAGTAACCGTTCCAAAAGCTGTATAAAATATCAGAAATACAGCTTTGGTAATACCTATCCTACGTCCTAATTAATCGGACTTTTCGGATGGTACCATAAGGTTTAATTTTTTAATCTTTTCTGCTAAACCTGCGACAAAATTAATACGTTTTTTAATTAATCGTATTAAAGTTTCGTTAAGTTTTTAATTTTCGGGTACTTTATTTTTGAAAATGAACTAATAAGCTGGTAATTCGTAAAAACCTAAATATACCTGGTAAATAGGTCCGGTAAAGTTTTCGTCGGTAATAATACGTTTTCGCTTTAATTCCGTTAGTTTACCGCCCCGATTTTAACTTTAACCTTTACCTTTACCTAATCCTTAAGCTTCTTTTAAAGTATTAATTAGTTAATTTTATATTTTGTTATTATCTGATAGACCGTTATTTGTTTCGGGGTCCGGATCGTTTATATTTTCGAACGTTATTCCGAAAATGTTTCGAGTAATTTACGGACGGGTCCTTTTTAATTATACGGGTATATAAGCCTTAAATTACGTTATTATTTTGCGGTATTTTAAAGTATTAAAGTTAATTTATTCCTTATAAATTATTCTGAAATTTATGATTTAATAATTAAGGACGTCGTTAAAAGTATTTTCCAAATCGTTCGCCAGATTTTGTATATCGTTGGCTTCCTTAATACCTTTATCTTATACGTTCGATATAGTTGTTTTTTATTAAGTTATTTATATTCCAAAATTTTTTGGAAATTTAATAAGTAACTTAGTAATTATTCGGTATTTTCTTTTCGTTTCCGGCTTTAATTTTTTTTAGTAAATGATGCCGGTTTTCTTTAAATCGTTATATTATTCGTTAAAGGTTTTTGTTAGCTTGCAAATCGTAAATCGGTAATTAAAAGATACCGAAAATAGGATTTAATTCGTTAATTTCTTAACATTTTTCCGGTAATCCTTATAATCCTTGTTTTCGTATACGTATATAGCCTAATCCGTATTATAATTAAGTTTGTTTTCGGTAGTTATTTCCGTTACGGAACGAGGTTTTCCGCTAATATCCACTTGTTTAATAGAACTTGATGCGACGGTTATACTATCGGCGGTAATCTCGGTCGAAATATTTCGAATAATTTACGGATTAGCTTTTTTCGGGTAATCTTCGAACGTTGGCTTCGTAAGTTAAGTAAGTTATAGTAATTTTTGATTAGGGTTTATATAGTCCTATAGATTTAGGGCTGTTATTTTGGTTTGGAATTCGTTATTTTATTGCTTTTAGTATTTAGGAGCTAAATAAATTGTTTTTTTTTTAATAGCTTTAGTTATTATAATTAAAGGTTGTTTGTTATTATAATCGTGATATCGGTATTAAATAAGATTAAAACTCTTAATTATTAGATATAAGCGTATATTTAATATTAGGGTTAAAACAGTTATTGTTGTATTAATTATGGAGCCCTTGGACCGTGTCGGTCGGGGCTTATACTGGTAGATGTGGTTAGTGGAGTTCCCATCTAAGCTATAGGTAATCTCCGTGGCGTTTAGTCTTAAAACCCCTAATATTAACAGTTATCTGACAATATCGTAAATAAGATGCCACAGTTAGGACGACCGTAACAAAAGGTTACATAAGATATAAAAAGCTTGAATTGTTCTGGTTTATTTAAGCGTTTAAAAGCAAGGGTTAAAATGCTATGACGTAAATATATATTGTGTAAGAGGTTATGGAAACAGAGTGTCGCCACCGATCTGCGGCAAGCCCTTAACTTTTCCTCAATTTATCGAGATAATCGGTATTTTTAATGAGTGATGTTAAATATACCTTAGTTTTTCCTGTTAATTGGTAACGTTCTATTATTATTTCCCGCTATCTTTTAATAATTTTTATATTCTTTATAATAACTTAATAATTACGTTATTAAATAAAGTTAAAACTTATATATAACGGCTATCGGCTTAATTAACTATTAAACCTAGTTATACGGTTTATGTTAGTAGTGGTATCGTGGGAATTTAAGCAATAAGGTAATAGTTGTGACGGCAGTTACCAGGGTCAAACCGTGAAGCTGACAACCGTTATATGGGGCTAACAGCTGCCACACGAACTAGCCACCTGCCACACAGAAAGTGGGGACATTTGTAAATCTTTACGCATTTTACGACTTTGCCTTTCCTTCCTTCTTTTTTTTAGCTTAGAATTTTCGTTTATAACGTTAATAAACTAGCTATTATGCTATATTTCGCTAGCCGTAATATTATTTTAAGCTTATTCCTTTTTTCGCTGGCCTAGCGATTAATAAATAAGGTACCAGACCTTTTTTACGTCGATACGTAACGACGAAAAACAACGCGTCCCAAACCAGACCTAAAACTAAAACCCAGATTAACCAGTATCAAGACTAGATGTCTGTTAGAAAAGATTATTTATCAGTTAGTCGACGTTTAAAGCGATTTAGATTAATCAGAAATAAAACTGAGAGTGCAAAAAACGAAATGCCTCCTTAACATTTAGACCAGAATATAGAAAACGACAAGTATCTTAAAAAAACGGTAAAAAACGACGTATTATAAAACGAAACCGAATTCGTAAAAATAAAGGGTTTATTAAATTAAGATTAAGATTATAGCTATTTAGAAACCGATCCCGATAAATAGCTAATCGATAAGATGGCTAACGATAACCTGGACGTTTAGGGAGAATTTTAAAGATTTTGCGACGAAATTGTTCGCCTTTAAGCTAAATAAAGTTATTATTCCCCCATTTTTTCCGACGACGACCGCTTTCGCCGAGATAATATAATTAATAACGCTTTCGGTAGTATTAATACGTTTCGCCTTATTAGTATAATAACATGGCCCGTTTTCCGTAAGTTCGTAAAAAATGATGGCGCGAATCTTAATTATAACCGAAAGGAAAAAGCTTACGTTAACAACCTAGCTAAGTTTAGCGGTAATAAAACTAAATTTGATATTTAAGTCCGTAAAATCGCAGATAAGTTCGAAATAAACGAACCGATTTTTCGAAACGAAAAGATTTATATGGTTTACGTAATAAACCTTTTGAAAGAAAAGGCCGAATAGGTAATTAAGATTCGTTATCGATCGATTATACGATTTTTTTTACGTAATCGAAATAATCCAGGTGCTGGAATTATCGTATTATAATCCGAATTAAGCCTTTGTTGCCAGAAAAACTTTCCGTATTTTCGCTTTTAAGCTCGGCAAAAATTAAGATATTTATGGTTTTATTTTTAAGTTTAACGTTTTCGCTTAAAAGGTTAAAATTGCCGAGAACGAATAAAAGTAAGTTTTATAAGAATATATTTCCTTAAACCTTAATTTACGTTTTTTCGAAAATAGCCGTAATTTTAACGTTATTTACGAAAAGTTTTATAACCGCGTTGTTATAGCTGCTTATAATAACCAGCTTGTTTATAAAAAATGCCAGTAAAAACGTAAGCCCCGATTATACGATCCGGATAATAATGGACCGAAAGATAAAAATAAAAAATCCCGTTCGAATAGTAATTTCGGCAAATCGAAAACTTTAAATAATACCGGTAAGCTTTTGTTAAAAGCCGAGAAAAAGGTTTATTAAAAAGCTAGTACGTATTTTAACTATAGCAAAACGGGATATAAGGCTGGTAATTGCCCCGATAAGAAAAAAATCGTCGCGGTAGAGATAATAAATAATTCGTTTAATTTTAACGAATCGGAAAAAAAGTAAAACTGTTAGAAAAATTTTCGATAGTTTTTTTTATATTAATAATAACGGAAATAAGTAACCTTAAAAAATATAAAGTTTTTATTAAGATTACGTAAATTTAAATAAATAAGATTAATTTACGTATTACCGTTTTTTGTAATACCGGAATATAAATCCGATTTTTCGTTAACCTTTTTTTCGTTAAGTAAATAAAAAAACGATTATAAATTTGTATTATCCGGTTAAAAAAATTAATTTAATTATAGAATTACCGAAAGTAACCCGCCGGTTAAATAAAAACCTAAATAATTATAATATTTAAAATTAACGAATAACGTTTTTCCGATTAAGTTTTTTAAATTATAAATATTAAATATAATATTTTTATCGGTTTTAATTAGATAGAAAAATATAACTTATTATTAGATTATAAAAATAAAAGTATTATTTAGCCCGATAACTTTCTAGCTTTAATTAAGTTCTTATCGGCAATTAAACTTCTAGCCCGATATTTGTTGGACGGGTACGTCGACCTTAAAGTTTAGGAAAACGTTTACTGCCGTAATTACGCCATAAAAAAGGCCGATAAGTAATACCAAAATTTCCGACGTTTATAAAGAAAACCCGAGAACGATTTTATTTTAATATCCGTACTTGTTATTCCGTTAAATATAATAAATAAAAAAGATATACCGGACGTATATAATACCAAGCCGATTATTTTTGCTATGGAAACTGCCGAAAATAACATAATTGTTGCTTTATTAACGAATAAGTTAAAAACCGATTTCCGTACGAAACGATAAAGTAAATGCCTGTTATTTTAAAAAGTTATTTTTTTTAAGAATAAAAGGTTGAATGTTATAATAGTAACCGTTTTGTAAAAATAAAAGATATATAACGGTTAAAAAATCCTTTTTCCTAAAAATAAAGATCCGAAATACGTAAAACGAATCCGGAAGCTTTTCTTAAAACCTTTTGCCTATTTGAAAGGATTTTTTTTTTAAAAAAAGTTAATACTTTTTTAAATTTTCGATCTGACCATAACGTGGTTTTAGAACTCGACCGGTCGATACCCGTTTTTGGACCCTTTATTTATAAAACGTTTATTTAATACTTTTCGTTAAAAAAAAAAGTAATAAATAAATTATTAAAAATAAATTTTATCGAATTATGTATATAAAAGAATGCCGTCTTAATTTTGTTTATTCCAAAACCTTATTTATCGGAACGTTAATTTTGTATTAATTACCGTTAAAAAAATTAATACTTAAAAAATCGTTTTATTTTAACCTTTTTATTTAACGGGATTATATTTAATTACTAAAACGTTAAACGTTTTGCCAAAATCGATATTATTTAGGCGTTTTATAAATTTCGTATCGTTATTAAATTAAAATACTTAATAATATTTAAAATCCGTTAAAAAACGTTTTAATAAAAAACATTTTTATTTAAATTTAAAATAAATTTTATTTAGTAATAATTATTTATTAATGCTTAATTATATAAACTTTTCGATTATTACGTAAACGTTTACGTTAATAACGTATTAATTTATTTCGACCTTAAAAAAAAATATTGAAAATATTATAAAGAAATTATTTACCGGTTATATAAGATTAATCTTTAAGGAAATATTAAAAAGTTCCGGTTTAACGTTAAAAAATGGATTATTTCGGTATTATTATGGAAATAAGCGTAAATATTTTTATCGATTTAATCAAAATTAAAGTAATTTAAAAATAAAAAATTAAGGATTTTAATAATTATACCGTAATCCGTTTATTTACGGAATTTTATAATTACGTATAAATATTTTGTTATTATAAAAGCGGCATAACCAAATTATTAAACCGTTTATTAAAAAAACGCTTTTTTTATAATAAAATTCGAATAAAAACGGGTTTTCGAAAAAATAAAACGGTTTGTTTATAAAATTTTAATTTTGGCCTTTTTTCGACTTAGTTAACCGATTAAAGTAAAAATAAACGTATTCCGTAACGTAATTAGAAATATTATTTAGTAATAAAAAAAAAATAACGAATAAAAACTTATAAAATATTTTTCGAAAATTATAACTTTAGCAAAAAAGGCGTATCTTATTTAGAACTGAAAGTTATTCGTTATAATCCAAACCTTTAAATATTATTGCCTTAAATTTTAAAAATAAAAGTTTTTTGTTATTACCGATTATTAAGCTTTATTATATTTTACGAATAAACGCGTTTTTTTATACGCCAAATTTAATAAATTAACTTTTTTTTTAATTTCGATATTATTTTTTAATATCAACCTAGCAAAAAAATTATTGCTGCGGATATTTTATTACGAAAAACGGTAGATTTATTTATAATTAAAGCCCGAAAAAGAAAGAAAAAGAATTAAATCTTAATTTTGCCAAAATGATTAAATTTTTTTATCGTTATTATTAACGAAATATCGATTGGGATACGAATCGAAAATATTCCGTAAAGTACCGACCTGGTTAATTTTATCCGTCGCGAAAACGAGATATAAAACTTAAGTAAAAAAGATAATAAATTGATAATATCCGAAAAAATAATTAACAGCCGTATTTTTTTCCGTATCGTATTTATCCGTAAAATTTACGGATTTAAAATATTCGCATATTTTGGTTAAAATAAAGTAATTAAAATGTTAATACGAAAATATACCTGGTTTCAGCTTAAGCAAAATATCCGATAATATATTCGAAATTATTACGATTATTATCGGAATAAAACGTTTTAAGATAAAACTTTAAGATTTTTTTATTTTTTTTATTCCGAATAATATTTAGAATTACGTTATCGTCGACGGAAAAAATATGCTAAAAAACCGTTACGGTTATAATTATATATAAAAGTTTATTAATAAATTTAATAGGATTATAATAACTTTATTAAGTAAAAAGATTAATACCGCCGAAACCTTAATTAACCGATATTATCGATATTTATATTGTTTTTTTAAAATATTTGTTATTTAAATTAACGATAACGTAAAATAATTTATTTTTTATTTTTTAGTTAAATTAAACGAATTTACCGGTATAAAATATCGTTACGGAAACGTTTTATATCCGTAAACTTAAAAAGTTATCGAATTTACGAATTAAAAGTTAAATTAACGTTTATATTTTTATATCGATAAATATTAAAACGATTAAAACGTATATATACCGGCATTAAATTTCGCGCATAATTTATTATAATATTTGTTAATTAATATAATTCCGTTAAAGATTATATTAAATAAAATATTTAAAATTTATTTTTATTAAATTTAAATATAACAAAAATAAAAACCGAACTAATTTAACGGGTATTAATAATTATTAAATAAATTAAAAACGTTTAAACATTTACGAAAAAAACCGTATTAAAAACGTAAAAACGTTAAAAAATATAAATTAATAAAAAACGTCGTTTAATTAATTTTAAAGTCGGCGACAAAGTTTTTTTCCGTAAAAAGGGCTTCGTAATATAAATATTAACCATTTACTTAAATTTATAATAAATAAAACCTTTTAAAGTTATAAAAAAACGCAAATATAATTTCGTTTTCGATTTACTGCCAAGTTATAAAATAATTAATTTATTTTATACCGATCGGTTACGTAAAGCCGACGATAACCCGTTACTTTAATAAATCCAAATATTATTATTACCTAAAAAAATTAACGGTAAATTAAAGTTCGAAATAAAATAAAATAAATAATTAAAATTTAACGGGCGTTATAAAAAACTATAATATTAGGCCAAATAAAAAATTTACGATTCCGACAAAATATAATATTCCGTAATCAATTTTAAAAATATACCGATCGTAATAAAACGGTTTTATACGGAATATCCTAAAATATCTGGATTACCGGTCCGCTTACAAAAATAAATACGCGTAACGGCGGCCGACAAAATTAACAAAAATTACCCCGATAACAATAAGGCCGTAAAAGTAAAAACCAAATTAATAAGGAAAAAATAATACCTATAATTAATAAAAACTTATATATTTTCTTTAATCGTATACAAGTTTTTAAAAAGGGGTAATATAACGGCAGTTATTAAGGTTAAACCGTAAAGCTGGCAACCGTTACATAGGGCTGACAGCTGCTATACGAACTAGCCACCTGCCACATAGAAAGTAGGGACATTTATAAATCTTTACGCACTTTACGACTTTGCCTTTCCTTCCTTCTTTTTTTCAGCTTAGAATCTTCGTTTATAATGCTAATAAATTAGCTATTATGCTATATTTCGCTGGCCGTAATAATAATTACGTTTAGTAATAATAGATAACCGTAAATAATCTAGGTAACTAATTATTATTATAAGCTGGTGCTATTTAAGTTATGGAAATAATAAGCGTATATATATTTATTTTGGTTTAATATATTTGAACTAGCTCGATTTATTTATAGTATTCGAGTTATATTAAGTTCGTCGAGCCCGTTAAATTATTTCCTTTATTTAATTAACTTAAAACGTTAAACTTTATTTTTATTTATTAAATTTATTAAGCCGGTTACGTAAATTAAAACTTTTTATCGGAAATGTTTATATATCTTTCGACCGTTTGGTAATGGGCTAAGTTTTTAAGTTATAATATAATTTTCTTTTTTTAAGATTTTTGCCTTTAAAGATTAAATTGTTTATCGTATTATTTAATAAATAACTTTTATTATTATTATTATTTTGTTTTATAACTTAATTATTATATTTAATTAAATTAAAAAGTAACGATTTTGTTGTAAACGTAATAACGTTTTAATTTTAATATATTCTTTAATTTTTATTTTATTTTCGTTATAAGTTCGAAACCGAAATTTGTAAGGTTTATTTTAATTTTAAAAAATGCTTCTATTATATTAAATATATTAGTTTTTATAATTTTTTGGGTTTTTTCGGATTAGAATATCGGAAGTTAATAAAAAAAATCGATTAAAGTTTTAAGAATATTTTGTTAAAAAGGAATTATTTGGTCGTTTGGCCCGGTTACGGAGTTAGAAAAAGTTATTGCGATAACGTGAGATTAAAATGTTACGTTGGAGAATTTAAGGTATAAAGGCGACAGAAAAATTTGAACGTTTGGAACGGGAATAAAGGTAGTTAAAAGTTGAAGTGGCTGTATCCGTGTAGGCCATTTTTTTGTTAATTAGTTTAATATTAGGGGGACGGATTAGGTATTGTTAGATAGCGTAAATTGGAATTTTAATCCTGGCGGTTTCGTCGTTGTTAGTAAAAGTTTTTTAAAAGGCGTTAAACGTTTGTAAGGTTTTTTGCGGGTTTTTAGGTATTTTTAGAATTTAGGTAATCTTTTTATTTAATTAGGAATTAGGTAAATTTGTTTTGTTTCCGTATATCCAGTATTTTCTTTATTTTGTAAATTAGTAGGTTTTTTTTTTTTTTTTTTTTTTTTGTTTTTTTTTTTTTTTTTTTTTTTTTTAATTTTTTTTTTTTTTTTTTTTTTTTTTTTTTTTCGTTTTATGTTAATTTTAATTATATTTATTGTTAATTCGAATAAGGAAATATAAA
>QJOA01001041.1:0-14530 GCA_004155915.1 Monosporascus sp. CRB-9-2
TTCATAGTTTTGCTTTTACACTGGTCTCAACACCAGAATACAGTTTGCGTTGCCTTCATTATCTCTTGAACCCTGGGCTCACTCGTGACACGCTCTTCGATTATGCACTGATCAGGACCGATTCTCCCCGTCCCATTTCAGTATTCGTTAGTTACCTTGGTGGACTTCTTTTCCGGCTGTGATCAGGTTATATTGGCCCTTGCTAGCAGAGATCTTACCATTTTCGCGATACCTTTGGGACTTCTAAAATATACCAGTATGCTTATGGGGTTTACCAACTCTGTGGTTCATTTTTGCCGCGTGGTAGAGAGGATTCTTAACGATCTGATGCCCGATATTACCCGGCCATTTGTCGGCGACGTCGGTATCAAGGGCCCAAAAATAAGATATAACGACGAAGAGATCTTTCCCGGGATTCGGCGATTTGTGTACGAGCATATCGTTAATATAGATAAGACCTTTGTTAACTGCGAGCTTATTGGTACATCGATTAGTATAAAGAAGTTTTAGTGGTGCCAAAAGATAACCGTTATAGTCGGATTTTTTTGCGGGATAAATAGACGGCGACCGGATATAGCCAAGGTGGAAAAGATCCTGGAAATTCCGCCATGCAAAAACGTTTCGGAGGTTAAAGTTTTCCTGGGTATCGTTATTTATTACCGGATTTTTGTTATATATTTCGCTATTATAACCGAGCTTTTTATACGTTTATTCCGGAAAAATCAACCTTTCGTTTGGAAACTTGATTAAAACCGTACTATAAAAGTTATGAAGAAAGCGATTATTATTATTCCGACCCTGGTTACTTTGGATTATAGTCTTATTATAGGCAAAATTATTATAAGAATAAACGCGAGTAAAAACGGTTTTAAAGGTACCTTTGGTTAAATAATTAATAATATTAAGTATTCCGTACGCTTCGAAAGTGGTACCTGGAAGGGCGCTAAGCTGAATTATGATGCTGGCAAGCTGGAATATCGAGTTATTTTTAAGGTTTTAAGGAAATTCCGAAATTATATTTACGGAATCCGATTTATGTTAAAGACCGACGTTAAGGTATTAATGGTTTAGATTAATAATTTCCTAAGCTTTTTGCCTGAAGCCATGCTTACTTGTTAAATCGTCTGGATAAAGATATTCGATTTCGAAATTAAGTATATTTCTGGTAAAAAGAATTCAGCCGCCGATAGTTTGTCCCGAAAGCCGCTTAAAACTTTTAACGCGTTGGACGATTAATAGAAGGGAAAAGTTGATAACTTTATTAATATCCAGTTAAACGTTATTCGGCTTAACCTTATTTTAACCGGTATAGCCTTAACTTTTACTGAAACGGATAAATTAGGACCTTTTATTAGGAATTGGTCTGAGAAGTTGCAGAAATACGCTAGGTTTTTTATAACACTAGATTTTCCTGATCGGCTGCGTAAAGCTTTAATATAGAAGAAAGCCGCTTTTAAAACCGAGGCGTTAAATTATTTTGTCCAGGACGGTATTTTATGGCGCAAGGCGAATAAGCGATACGGCAGCCGTAAAGTTGTCGATACTGAACGAGAGCGACTTGCGGTAATTAGGCAATGTTATGAGGATTATGGCCACAAAAGACGAGACTTAATTTATTGTTACATAACAGCTTCTTATTACTGGCGCGGAATGTTTGGCCATGTTCGGAAGGCAGTACGGGCGTATGTGAAATGTTAAAAGGTAGCTGATCGACGGTTCGAAGAAAGTTACGGTTTTTCGCAGCCTATAAATATAGCTATTGTTTAAATGATCGATGTTTAATTTATGCCTAACGATAACGGTTACAAGGTTACGGTCGAAGCGAGGTACGAATTGTCCGATTATTTAGAAGTTAAAGCCTTACGTTCTGTTACGTTAGCAGCAATTAAGAAGTTTTTGAATAAGTATATCTTTTACCGATACGGTATCCCGATTAAGATCAAAATAAATGGTGGTTTTAAGAATAAGGGCGAAATGATTAAAGCCTGTAATGCATTCGGGATTTAGCGAAAGGTCGGAGCTGTGTATGCCGCATGGCGATAAGGCCTGGTTGAAAAAGGATACGTCCCGATCGTTAAAGATTTGATAAAAGCGACGAATGGTACCGGCAAAGGATGGGTCAAGCTTTTGCCTAAGATAGTCTTCGCCGATAATATTATTGTGAAAAGTTACGGCCTAAGCCCGCATGAATTGTTGTATGGACAAAAAGCGCTTTTACCGATCGAGATAGTCCTGCCGATATAGAGAATTATGATATGGGACCTTAACACCCCGAAAAAAGATTTGATTACCTAGAGGATTCGGCTTTTGGAGAGGAAAGCTGAGGACGTGGCCAAGGTTACCAAAGTTATTATTAATTAGCGTCGCAAGGCTGCTAGATTTGCAAACCAGAGAGATGAGAACAAGATGAGAAATAGACCTTTGGAAGTGGACGACCTGGTATTATTATATGATACGCCCCGATATATAAATATGTCCAGAAATATAAAGCTTAAGTATCGCTGGATTGGCCGGTATTTAATTAATGATATTATTGGTCTAGGTATTTACTGTTTGAAAGAAATTAATGGAACGAAGTTGTAAAGAATCTTTCCTGTTAATAAATTGAAATAATTTGTGAAAGATAAGAAAGGATATTGGGAACCGATTAATTTATAAGAGGACGACTGGACGAGACCGTTTACCGATTAACCCGACGATAGAATATCGGATACCTTTGATATTATTAATGTTAAACTACCAGAAAACTGGCAGCCCAGAGCTTTAGAACCTGTAAGAACAAATATTAAGGTGCAAATACCTAGTGGTCGATTCGAAAGCTACGTAATCGTGGACGACAGTGATATACCGGAGACGAGCGGACCAGGAAAGCGGAGGAGATTAACGCGATTGATTGCGAGAAATTAAAATATAAGAACCTTATTACGTTCCGTTATTATCCTGCCTATTATTATTTTATATGATACTTATTATACCTTACTTATGATCGATGCGTTTAATTGTATTCGCTCGGTATTAAGGATCCGAGATATGCTTTTTAATTTTGCTTCGAAATTAATTTTTATCGAATGTTTTTATGATCGGGCAGGTATCGTTATAAATATCCTTTTTGATTTATGGTAACCGTTTGTAATTTGCCTTAATATTTTTGAACCGATTATCCCGGAAGGTGTAATTGTGATCTTTGATGGACCCGACGTAATTGCCATAGGATTTTTTATGAAATCCCGGAATTGATTAACATTTAAAGAATAGGTATATGTCATATTGATCGGGCTGTTTTGATGTTTTACGTTGTTGCTTATACAGCTCGTACGGGATAACATTAGGTATTTCGAAGATTTGAATAAATAAGCTAGTAATATATTAAGGATTTTTGGCAAGCAGTAACATAAAAGGATCCGTAAGTTCGGCCCGAAATATCTCGATGTATGTAAAATAAGATAGTAGCTTTTTACCTTTATCTTAAAGTATAGCGATTATATTAGATTAAGTATTTGCAGCTGCCCAAAAGTTTTTGCCTTTTATTTGTTATCGTATGTACCGACCGGTAGCTGGACCGCCGATTAAGCTGATGGATATAGCCCCGAACATTTTGTATTAATTAGTGGGAATTCGTTAAAAATTTTATAAGGAATAAAAAGTACTTACTTTAATATATTTAAGCGTTACGTGGTGTATAACATTTTAGTCGTTCCAGAACTGAGCCAATTTCCGTTAACGCCCGATCTGAAGGTTAAGAAAGCGTAACATTCTAATGCTTAAGAATGGCCCAGGGAGCCGATTAGTGATACGCGGACCTGCTGGAATAGTCGATGCCGTTGATGAAGACCCCGAGATAGTATTGCGAGGTTGGGACATTTCAGGAGGTAAAGGTATAACCGATACTGATCGGCGACCACCGGTTATCTGCTTAATAGTACCTAGGATTAGGCTGAGTATTAAACTTTCTACTATTTCGATTAACGGCAATATATATTAAGAGGGCCAAGGTTTAAGAAGTCGTGGGTTATTTATAACCGGTGTTTTAGGTAGCAGGGCATCTTGATCAAATGTTGCGCTGCGGAACCTGTATTAAAAGGAAGGAGCTAGTTCGTAAATAGGTGCCCGGCGATATATTGGATTTTGAGGTTTGCGGATATTACCAGGGTTATATGGAGGCTTAATACCCCGATTAATACCTAAGGCTTTATCGGTACGATAAGTTATAGGTTTAAAGAATATAATTGTATTTAATGCAGCCAGGACCTTACGACGCTAAGCAGAGATATGCTCGAACTTACGCATATTTTGCTTAACCCTGCGATCGACGGGCTTGATATTACCAGAACCTAATAACTTGTTACCTGGTCCGGATTGCTCTTTAATGGACGACTTTTTTATGGAGTCGACAAGTTTACCTGGGTCTGCATTTTTACGAGAACCCTGGGTATTGCGTGGGTTCGATGACTTGCGGGAACTTATGATGGTATTGATCAGAACGACGGAAATGATTATGTATATGTTTGGGTATGTGTTGGATCTTGAAAATAGATGTGATCGGGAGGGAGAAGTTGGTATGGTTTGTGGGAAGAAAGTTGCAAAAGAAGTGTGGGTGCAAAAATGACTGTACAACTGATTAAAGAAACGCACCAACAACTACATCCCTTTTTATATAACATCGGATGAAATTATCAGGAATTTCCTCGGCGTACACGTTTTTTATGACAAAATTCAGTGCACTGGCCCTGTATGTACCTGATTAATTGCGCACATAATTCGGTGTCATTTCCTGAAGAACTCCTGCACTTATACAATTCAACATCTACAACCTACCTACATTCCTACATACTTGCACCCAGACATAGATATATCTACATCCATATATACCTGCATACCCCATATTACCTTTACTTATTATTATTATTGGCCCTAGTTATCATAAATCGTCTTAGTCGTACCTGCATATCCTGATTAGCCTAGTATTAGTTATAATGTTGTCGTCCAAAAAGCGTACCATGCAAGGTGAAGACGAGGGATTTAAGAAGCTGAACATATCATATTCTGAAGATCTTAGTTAATCCGTTAATATACCTATGTGGGATATCGATGATATGAACCGCGTATTACATAAAATGTATAATAGAAGCCGTACCCCTTATCCCCTTATAATACCAACCCCGGAGTTATATTTTGATCGGTTTATTCTTATTACTTTATATAATAAAGGTGGTACCCGTCCATGGCGAAAGGCCACTTTATTTCCTTTATAGTCCGATAAACTTTAAAATAACGCAGTATCGGCCGGATTATAGCAAACCCTAATAATTATGCAAGATGGAAAATACTTACGATCATAACCTGTTACAGCAGTTATTTAAATAATCGCCATAAATACTTTACCCGGAATTATGGCCGTTATTCCAGAAGCCGGAAGGGTGGTTAATAAAGGTCAGGTTATTATTATTTCCAGTAAGATAAAAAAAGCAGTTCGGGCCTATAATCCTGAATACGTCTGGTTCATTATCCAGCTTAAGATATTAGTCGGTGATAGAAAAAAAGGTTATTGGGTTGGTATGTTATATATCCGATCAGAAAAAACGATCGTGCTTTTTGATATTTGCCCGTTCGAAGAACGTGTTAAATTATTTCTGCAGGAATATCGAAAGGCCTGAGAAGATTTAGTATTCGGAAACCCGCCGGCATATGTGGCGATCGCCAATGTACCGTCCCAGAATATGTCTTGGACTTGCGGTTTATGGGTTACTTACGCGTTTTACTTTATTACCCGCAACCCAAAACGATGAAGTAGGTTTGTATCATACGAGAAGGACGTCATGCTAAATAGCATAGAGAAGACGATCAGAGGGTACTGTTATGACCAACCAAGCTTGGCTCATTAGCAGACGGTCGGAGGTTGAGAAGATTGTCTCCGACACAAGACTTGGGATCACGTGACATGGATCCGAATGGATCCCCGGATCCAAGGGGATCTATGCATTTAGGAGGTATGGATCCGAAGGGATCTCCGGATCCATGGGGATCCAGTTCACTTATACGGTATGGATCCGAAAGGATGAACGGATCCAAACGGATCCTAATTAGGATATATACGCTCGTTATTTCCATAGCTTAGATAGCACCAGCTTGCAATACAATTTGGTTACCCAGATTACCTACGATTATCTGCTATTACCAGACGTGACTATCCCCTTATTGCTCAGATTCCCACGATACCACTGCCAACATAAACCGTACGACTAGGTTTAATAGTTGGTTAAGCCCATAGCCGTCACAGGTACCTTAAACTCAAGTTAAGGTAAGAGGACATCCCGAGGCCAGCTGGATTATGGCCTGGCAAATCTTTGTCACCGTCCAGCGATAACAGTGGAAAGCCAGATATTGGTAAAGCTCTAAGTTTTAAGAATGTTTAACAGTTAAGCTTGATTCCCTTTAATCAAAGAAAAGACGATCCCAGGAAGTCGACCTTACGAGCTACCGCAACTCCGATGCCCCCCTTACAGCCTATTCGTCCCAAATATACACTACCGACATAACCCCCCAAGCCTACCTTCGAGCCGAAGTACAAGCCTCGACCGGCCGTGGGTGATTAGCGAGTATAAGCAATGGTGGAGGGCCGGTACAATACACCGTACAGATGGGTGGGAGATACCTATAAGACAGTGGCACAGCGACCGGAGCCATACTTTCCTTAAGGTTGGCCTAGTTGGCCCAAGTACAAGGCCTCGATCGTTAAGCAGGAAGAGAAGGATAAGGCATAGAAGGAGAGAGAGAAAGCTAAATAGCGCGAGGATTTGGCTAGACGCAAAGGACGAAGTCCTGAGTTAAGAAAGTTGGAAGACAAGCCGCGTAAGCGGTAACTAAATTGATTAATAGGTTTTATGTATGTTTTATGGAGTTGGAAGTTAACTGCGTTAAATTTTCATTTAGTTATTTCTTAAAATAGATTAAGGATAATTTTATCTTGAGAAAGGAGGGTTGAAATGGAGCAGGGTGCAGGGTCGGATACATAGCTTGACTGATCGGTTAGTCAGCATCCCCTATGTATTTCTAGCGGTTCTTTTCGCCGGGCGCAACCCCGAGAACATCACCTCTCATCATTCATAGTTTTGCTTTTAGACTGGTCTTAACATCAGAACACAGCTTGCGTTGCTTTCATTATCTCTTAAACCCCGAGCTCATTCGTAACACGCTCTTCGATTATGCACTGATCAGGACCGAATCTCCCCGTCCCAATTCATTACTTTATACATTTTTATATACAAATTTCTCTATGGTAACCTTATTATATATTTTTAATTTCTCATTATAGGTTTTCTTTATTAACTTTACGAATATTATGATTATTACGAAGAGGTTACCTTTTAAAAAGCGCCTTTTTGTAAAGATTAAGATGATATTTATATAAAAAATGAGTAATATATTAATTTTAAATGAGTGTTATGACCCAAGGACTTGGCCCATTGCCAGACGGTCGGAGGATGTGTGGACATCTCCGGTAAAGGGTCTTGGCTCACGTGACCGGCTCGATGGGTTTAGTGGAGGAAAAGGGGCTTGGCGCTTCGAGCCAGTCGAGCAAGGGAAGTGACTCGACGGGCTCGACGGGTTCAACGAGACTTGACCACTGTGGATGGATCAGCCAGTTCGAGTACATCGAGCCAAGACAAATATATATACGCTCATTATTTCCATAGCTTAGATAGCACCAGCTTGCAATTACAATTTGGTTACCCAGATCACCTACGGTTATCTGCTATTACCAGACGTGACTATCACCTTATTGCTCAGATTCCCACGATACCACTGCCAACATAAACCGTACGACTAGGTTTAATAGTTGGTTAAGCCCATAGCCGTCATAGGACGGCAAGGTACCACAACCGCCTCAGCCATCTCATGTTACGGCCTGGTCACCCGTAGCGCGGGGTAGCTCTTATACAGTTGTAAGCAGCCAGTTAATCGCTAACCATCACGATCAATCGCCAATCTTTTACCCGTGGCGGTGTAATACAGGGTGCAGCCATAACATCCCAGTTATGAGATCAGATAATGTCCCGCCATAGTGTGGGGCCTTGCATTTTTCGGCACTCAGGATCTGACACCAATTCCGGGCTCCACTTCGGGCTTCATGCCGGCGAGTGGGGACCAGCTCGAGTACAGGTCGGCGTCCTCAAATCGACATCCCTACCAGGTTCTTTATGCGGGGTTGACTTCCGCGGATTTGAAGTTAGTGTTATTTGGCTCATTATATCTGTTAGACCCTACTGAGGTCTAGGTCTGTTAGCTAAGCCGTGGCTTAGCTAGCTTAGCTACTAGTGGGATGCGTTGTTCAATTATCCAGTATCGCTTTCTCTCAGTTGCAGCTGTTTTATGTGTATATAAGGAGGCTTCATAACCTTCTCTTTCTAGACAGGATCTCTTCGGAGGTCAACCTGATAATACTCTTTTCTTCAGCTATATATGCTTCAGTGTGTGATGTCAGGGTCTATAGAAGTCGACATGATGACTGGAGTATTGCTCAGAGTTGGGACATCTTGGATTATGGCAAAAGATCGGGCGCTCGAACTGCGTTCGTAGTTCAAGTGTAATATAGTTATATATTTCTACAGGACAATACTACTGAACAGGAGCTTGTAACGTGTAACGGCTGGGCTAATTAACCAACTATTACACCTAGTCCTACGGTTTATATTGGCAGTCGTATCGTGCAAGTCTAAGCAATAAGGTAATCACTAGTCACGCCTGGTAATAGCAGATAAGGTAATCTGGGTAACCAAGTTATATTACAAGCTGGTGAGCTATCTAGGCTATAAAAATCTAATGAGAGGCTCAAGAGGCTCAAGCTGTCAGATAAGTAGCAAGATAGAATCTTATACTTAATACTTAGATAAGCTTATCGCAAATGATCTTTTGGTGCAGTGGTTACGCGACAATTAAGAGTCTCATTCGCTTAATTCGTATCATTATCCATTGATCAGCTGTTGCTGAGACGATATAGGCTGTACATCAGTAGCAATTGTCTATATACTTCAATAGCCACAATGCCGACCGTACCGACAACGTCCGCAGTCATCTACAATGGTCCTCAGGATTGGGACAAATTCAAGGACGAATTCAAGGCCAGAGCTAAGGGATATGATCTATGGGACTATATCGACCCTGATCAGAACCTCCCATGGCCTGTCAAACCTACGCCGCCCGATATATCCTCCTATCCAAAGAGGCGAGTTCGCCAGTTGTCAGACCCAGCTGAAGACGATCAAACAACCAGGTTTTGGATTGGTTTGATCAGCTACTTAGAGGAGACCGGTTCATACATATCCGGTATCACTTTCTCTCGGCCGCAGCTGTTTTTATGTGTATTTAAGGAGGTATCTTTACCTTCAGTTACTCGAGAGGACCTCTTAGAGGTCAACCTGATAATTCATTCTTTCTTCAGCCATATATGCTTCAGTGTGTGATGTCAGGGTCTCATACCAGTCGACGCGGGCAGCTAGTTCATCCTCCGAAGGAACCATCCAAGTCGAAGAAGTCGATCGAACGGGCCATCCGACAAGTATCCTCGAGATGACGACCGAAGGCAAACAAGCCTATAACCAGGACTTTACGACCTTTTCTTACCACAATCAAGAATACAAGACTTTCCGAAAGAACTGCAACGAGCTTACGATATGGGTTCTGGACAGCGTTTCCCCATCGATCAAGCAAACTTGCCTGAAATCAGATGACGATCTTAGGGGGTGGTACGCCAAATTGCAACAAGCCGGAAAGGTCTACGACAGTCGATTACTTATGGACACCAAACGCGAATACGAAGAACGATTAAAGCAGGCCCCGAAAGCCGCGAAAAAGCTTGATGAATGGATAGTGAAGTGGCAGGAGATTATGGCTCAAGGCCAGCGTCACGGTGTCCCCGAAACGATCATGCCAGTCATCTGGATGAATCAGCTATGTACAGCAGTAGCGCCGATCCTACCTAGTTGGTCGAATTCATACATGCTCCTGAAGGAGGACGAAATCAAAAACGGAACGATCAACTACCTGGAGGTTGGGGCTAACCTTCTAGACCACTGGAACATGATGAACCCACAACAGTTAGCGAGAAACATCAAGGCGGCGTTCCCAACCTTCCAGGGGGCTCCTGCAGACCCTCCGAATCAGGATGATCCTGATCAGGAAAAGACCAAGGATGCTAACAAGGATACTAACAATCAACCGCGTGGTAGGCCCTCTGGGAGAGGGTCGAGACGAGGTAGTCGTGGAGGTTCCCGAGCGAGTCGAGACAGCAGCAAGCGAAAGCGCCAAGAGTCGGATGTACAGGGCACACGCTGCAAGGCTTGCCTAAGCACTTATTACAGATTACCCCAATGCTTCTATGCATTCCCTAAGAAAGCCCCAGAAGACTTCCGCTTTAACCAAGCGATGGTGGCACTAGTCCAAGAGCGTATTGCTGCCGATCAGTCCCTGAAGGAAGAGATCGACCGTTTGTTAAAGACCATGGACAAGCTAACTACCCAAAAAACAGATTAACTCCTAGAGGGAGTAAGACGAGTCCTAGCGTGCTTTTTGATTTCTGATCAACGCAATGCGATGAGCGTCGCGTCTTACCCCCTAAGGAATTCGACCATTCTGGACTCAGGGTCTACGATACATATCTTTAACCTAATCAGCAGGTTCCTAAACTATAGGATAACGATCCAAGGTGACGGAGTGTACGCAGGGAAGAGCTTCGTCCCGATCAGAGGATACGGAGAAGTGGACATACTGCTTCAGAGCTTTACGGGCCCGAGAGCGTTACGTCTGTACGACGTGGCCCACTGCAAGGACTTCGCATGCAATCTGGTGTCTTTCCGGCAACTCCGAAAAAAAAGGTACTGGTGGGACAACCGAAGAAACAACAATTTCATTCGAGATAAGTTTAATCAGGTGGTTGCTACACTAACAGACAAGTTTGATCAGTTCGTCATCGAGGACATTAGCGCAACAACACCTCATGCAGCCCTGGCTACCTACAGACGAAACGTCAACTCTTATACAGCGAGACCACCACGAACCGGTGACGGTACGATATGGCACCTAAGGCTAGGACACCCAGGGCCCGAAGTGATCGCCCAACTGCAGTCTCATACAAGGGGAGTCCGCCTGAAGGGTCCCACAACGGTCGAATGCCAAGCATGTGGCAAAGCGAAGGCTAAGAGACAAATACGTCGCGAGCCACGGGAGGGAGCGTCCCGATCAGGACAGCGAATTGCTATCGACTTTACAAACTTCGAAGAAGACCTTAAAGGATACAGATACGTCATGTTTGCGACTGACAGGTACTCAGGCTTCATCTAGGATATCTACCTCAAGAATCGAGAGCAAGATATACTGATCACAGCATTCCGATACCTTCTAGGGGTTCTGAAGAACCAGGACAAGGTTTTTCCACAGGTGTTCGAATGCGACAACGAAATCTTAAAAAATCATCAGCTTCGAGATATGCTCCAGTCGCCTCCTTTCAGTATCAGACTTAAGCCCTCAGCACCACACACCCAGGCCCAGAACGGGGGTGCAGAGCGCTCAGGGGGTGTGATCAAGGAGAAAGCGACTGCAATGCGAAGTGGCGCTAAGTTACCCTCGTTTCTGATCGTATACATCTTCAAAGCAGCAGTGTACCTGTACAACCGTACCCCCAAATACGCTCTCTTTTGGCAAAGCCCATACGAGGTTTACTACACTTACCTGGCGTACAGAGACGGCGTTACAGTGCTTGATCGGAAGCCTCAACAAGCCCATCTGCGAGTATACGGCTATATGGCCTACGCGATGACGACCGCCGCCATGAAGAAAGAACAGAGACTACAGAAGCTAAATCCCAAAGCGTGGATTGGTTTCCTCGTCGGCTACCGATCTACGAATATCTACGAGATCTGGAACCCGTTGATCAACAAGGTTGTTGTCACT
This sequence comes from Monosporascus sp. CRB-9-2, assembly GCA_004155915.1. Classification (NCBI taxonomy): domain Eukaryota; kingdom Fungi; phylum Ascomycota; class Sordariomycetes; order Xylariales; genus Monosporascus; species Monosporascus sp. CRB-9-2. The sequence continues at coordinate 11,947 of QJOA01001041.1, forward strand.
CGAAACGTACAGTTCAACGAGAAGGCCACCTTTTCAGGTGATATCAGAGACTTGAAGGACGACCTCCTCCACGTTACGGAAGACGAGCTACGTACGCTACTCCGACAGGTAGAACTACCTGATCCGGCCCATGGCCATCCAGACATACATGTTCAAGAGGAAGATGAAGACCTGAGCGGAACAATTCAGCTCCCGGTTGGACAGGAGGGATGGTTCCAGAGTGGCACAGGCGTCCAAGAAGACGTACGGGTTGGTGAAGAACAAGCCTGTTCGCATGGGACTGATCACCCCTATACGACCGCTGTGTTCGAACCACTCCCGTCCCCTGGATCGTCACCTCCACCAGCGTCTGCACTGATGACTGCTACGATCATTGCGCCGGCGGAAGTTGGAGAGGTAGCCCTAGGCTCCTGTTACACTGTTCAACCCAAAGTGACGGTAAAAGACGAAGGCACCCTACGGGTCGAAGACGTAAGCTCCCCGTGTGTTCCGTGCTACAGGAGTGTTATCAAGGACGATCACAAAGTTTGGGAAGCCGCGTTTAACGCTGAACGATTAACCCACTCTGTAGGTTTACTTGATAACCGGCCGGTGAGCTGCGGAAGTTTAGGGAAAGTAATTACCCGAAGTACGCGCCACCCTGATCGGAAAGGCTTCGATACGAAGAAATACAGTACAATCCCCAGGTCGCAAGGCCGGGTACATAGGCGTGACCTACCGCCACCGCCGCGAGGCCATAAAGAGCTGAGTATACACCCGTTAGGGGAGTTGTTTCGTGAAGCCGAAAAGGTTCACTTGCAGAGTTACAAAAAGATACAATCCTGGGAAACGGTTAATCAGTCTTCCGCTAAAGGGAAACAGGTCCTAAGGTGCATGTGGGTGTATGTCTACAAGTTTAACAAGCATGGCTGGTTGCAAAAATGCAAGGCACGTCTCGTCGTACGGGGCGATCAACAGCTTAAGAACGCTTGTGGCAATATATACGCATCCACTTTAGCTGGAAGGTCGTTTCGAACCCTGATCGCTATTGCGGCTAGGTTCGACCTAGAGCTTAAGCAGTATGACGTTGTGAACGCCTTCGTTAACGCGAATTTACCCTATCAAGTGTTCATGAAGATGCCCCCAGGATACGCATAGCGTGGCAAGATTCTTCTGATCAGGAAGGCATTATATGGACTGAGGGAGTCACCCCTGCTATGGCAGAAGGACTTTACTGGAACACTTAAAGAATTGGGACTTAACCCCGTTCCTTACGAACCTTGCTGTTTCACTCGTCAGGGGGTGCTTCTTTTCTTCTTTGTGGACGATATCGTCACGGCTTACCGCAAGGAAGATCAAGGCCCTGTCGATCAGTTGATTCAACAGATACGGGAACGGTATACCCTCACAGGGGGTGAGGACCTATAGTGGTTCCTCGGCATCGAAGTGATCAGAGACAGAGCTGAGAGAAAAATCTGGTTATCCCAATCCGACTTCATAGACAAGCTGGCTAACCTAGTCCCCAAAGAAAGTCTGAATGACCTCCCAGATACGCCAATGACGGGCGTCGAATTACTGCCGAATCTTGATCTGGCCCATCCAGGCTCCGTTAACAGATACCAGAAGAAGATCGGTTCTATCCTATACGTAGCAGTCAATACGCGACCTGATATAGCCTTTGCGGTGTCCCGACTTGCCCGATTCAACTTGAACCCCAGCAACGCGCATCATAAAGCTGCTGATCGAGTCATTTTGTACCTGATCGGTACCAAAACGCTAGCGTTGCAGTTCGGGGGTGAGGATTCGCTAGACACCTGGAGCGACGCCTCCTTCGCGGATAACACGATCGATCGAAAGAGCTCCCAAGCTTACGTTATGAAGCTATTTGGAGGAGTGATAGGATGGCGGGCGAACAAGCAAGACACAGTGACTACTTCTACAACCGAAGCGGAGTTGCTGTCCCTTGCGCAGGCTACAAAAGAGGCCTTGTTCAGCTCTCGACTGATCAAAGAACTGGATGCAGGACCTCTAAATATGTGGTGCGACAATCAGCAAACAATACGGCTTGTCAACGCCGACGTCGCCCTCTTACAGACAAAGTTACGGCACGTGGATATACACAACCACTGGCTTCGAGAAGCCGCACAGAGGGATATGATCAGGGTGGATTATACGCCTACGGACGACATGCTAGCTGATGGATTGACAAAGGCCCTGTCACGCGAACCTTTCAGGCGCTTCAGAGAGCAGTTAGGGTTGATGGACATTACGGAAGCCCTTGATCGGCAGAGGAACAACCTGAGAGTGATTTCAGAGGAGGAATTGGCTGATCAGGAGGATTCAATCGCCGGAGGAGAGGTGGAATGGACAACTGCGGCTCTAGGAAGTGATGAAGTGTGACAGTCAACGCCGTGACTGCGTCAAGGCGTTGAGGGGGTGTGTCAGCTAGCAGGGGGTGCGCTAGCACCCCATATACGGAAAGGCTCCCCCTGAACGGACCATGTACATCACGTGACTAGACTACATTAAAGTGCGGTGTGCGCTCTAGAGCACCTGCAACTAGTCAAGCAATACAACACACAACTGATGTCCCCTATATCTGACA
>QJOA01001042.1:0-14471 GCA_004155915.1 Monosporascus sp. CRB-9-2
ATAAATATTATAAATTAATTATTTTACTTCTAACTAATATAATATCGTAAATATATTTTTAACGTTTAATTAATTATTTTTCGTTTATTTATTTCTTTATAATTTACATACGTTAAATAATTTATAATTTAATTTAAATTAAATTATTAAATTTCCCCAAAACTTTCAAAAAAAAAATTTATCTAATATAATTTCCGTTAAAAGTTAATAAATATTTAAAATATATTTAAGGAAAATATACATAAATTATTCTGTATTAATATTTTTGTTATAAGGTAAAAAGTAAAAAAGATTCATAAATCGATTAATAATTACGAAAATATTATGATAATATATTTTAATAATTAAATTTTTTAACATAAAAAATTTAATAATAAAGTTAAATATAATAGAATTTTATGGTTATTTTGCAATTAATAATACCTATAATTTTCCGTAAAGTTTATATCCTTTTATTTTTACTTTGGCATAAATATTATATTATTATAATATATTATATACGGTTAATTTTATTTTAAAAAAATAATATATCGGTTATAAATAGTTTAAAACTTTATAAATCCTTAAATATTTATATAATTAATATTTATATATATTTCGTATTAAATTCTTTTAAAGTTTTTCCGGTATTTAAATTTTATTTATTCGTTATTTTTTATGTAAATTATTATTATATTATTATATACATTAATATATATTAATTACAATTCTTTTTAAAATAATAATTTATTATTATCGAAAATTATTTATTATATTTTAATTTTAAATTCCTTTAAATTAAATTATTTATTAAATACGTTTATATTGCTATTTTCTAATTTTTTGAAACAGATAATAATATAATTAAATATAAAAAGATATTTTACGTAACGTAATTGTTTTCCGATTAATTTTCGTTTCGTAAAAAAATATGTAATATTTTTATAATTCGTATATATCTTAATTTAATATATATTACCTTTAAAATAATATTTAAATTTCATAAAAACGTTAATAATAATTGAAAATCTTTTATCGGATATAGAATAATTTAATTTGGCTCTATATAACTTATAAAAGAAAAAAATAATAAATTAAAAGTTTCTTTAGTCATTTTAATATCCAATTATTATTTTTAAAATATAATTCGAAACCTTAATTTTTAATTTAATTAATTACTTTAAATCGTATAAAATCAATATAATTTATTTTTTAAGGCATCCTTAATTTGCTAAAAATTTCTTATTTTTTTAATATTTATTCGAAACTTTTTTCCTTTTTAATAAATTTTGTTAATAGCATAATTATTTTATTAAAATTACGTATAAGTTTTTTATAATAATTAACGAATCCAAAAAATATTTATATTTTTTAACATTAATAAATTATAATTATTTATTAATTATTAAAAACTTTAAGGTTTATTTTAATATATTTAAAGGTAATAATATATTTTAAGTATTTTACGTTTTATATATCAAAAATACTTTTTTCGGTATTAATGCAAAAATTAACATATTATAACGTTTATAAAACTTTATAAATATATTTTGTATATTTCTTTTTATTTTCGAATAAATTAAAATATTATCTAAATAACATATAATAAATATATCCAAATGTTTCCGTAATACGTAATTAATTCTTCGTTAAAAAGTTGCCGGTACGTTCGTAAATTTAAAAAATATAATAAAATATTCGAAAATTTTATATTTAATCTTAAAAACTATTTTCTATTTATTACCTAACTTAATTTATATTTAATTATTTTTTCTTTTCAGGTTTAAAAATATAAATTATTAAACTTTACCTAAATAATTCTTTATTTCGATAATTAATAATAATAAAGTTTTATCCTTAATAATAATATCGTTAAACTATTTATAATTAATAACGAATCGTAATTCTTTATTCTTCTTCGATACGAAAAATAATAAGTATTTTATTAATAATTTAAAACGTTATATATAACCTTTGTTTCACTTATTTTCAAAATAATCGCATAATATCTTTAATTTTATTGAATTTAGGTTATAAATAAAATAAAAAAGAATCGTTTTATTATTTTTAAAAACTATTTTACAATTTTATTTTAAATTTCTTTTAAAATAATCGCTTATATTTATAATATTTTAATAATACTTCAACTATCTATTTTAGTAACTTCTTAAACTTTAATAATAAATCGTTATTTATTTGCCAAAATCGTACTTTAAAACTTGTAATAATACGTTATATTTTTCTGGTATACCTTTTATTTTTTACATATTTTATCCTCTTAAATAATAAAGTTTAATTGTGTCTTTATATTTATATTTGTTAATTTTATTAATTAAATATTAAGATTTTTCGACGTTTATATTTTACGTATCGATAAAAAATAAAACGAAATTTACCTAATTAATCCTTTAATTAATAACTAGATTAGATTACTTTAACCATAATAATTTAAAAGTTATTTCGTAATCCTTTATTAAAATAATATCGAAATTAATAATTTATTTATTTTTTTCGATAAAGGTTTTAAAGTAATTAATTTCGTATTTAACCTATTCGTTATCGTAATTAAATATTTAACTTTCGGTATTCTTAGCCTTATAAAAACTTTCTTTATTTCATTATGATAATTATAAGTTATTTATTATGTTTAAGGCGATATAATTCACCTATATAACTCCGTAATCTATTATTACGATATACCATTTTTTCTTAATTCGTATTTATATTATAATTAATTTTTTTTCCTGCCGCTTTTATTATATATAAAACCCTTTTAAAATATTATTATTTACCTAAATTCTTTTTATTAACCTAAAGCTTTTTTATAAATAACGTTAATTCTTTAAGTTATTTTTAAATTTTATAATTTAGTTTAAAAATTATTTGTTTAACTTCTGTAATTATTATAAATATTTATCTTATCGGCGTAACGTAACTTTTAAATAAACAATTTATTTTTAAAAAGTTTCCTTAATAATATATTTTGATTTTAAAACTTCGTTTCCGTAAAAAAAAACAATTAAATTTCTTTTTAAAAAACGTATTGTTTTATTAAGTTTTTAATAAACGTTAATTAAAATTATAAATCCATAATTATTTTTTTAATAATATTTTTTTTATTATCTTCTAAATTAAGTTTTTTTATATTTAATAATCGTATTAATTATGATAATAAAAAAAGACTTTTATTAAATAACTTTTTCTTTTTGGCCAACTTTTAAATATTGTTAATTAATTAATTTTATTTTAACTAATTATTTTTAATAAATATTAATATTATTTTTAATCTTTCGGGTTGTTGTTTATTTAATTATTAAAATTAAATCTTTATCGTTATATTCGTATAATCCGTTATATAATATACTTTTTAAAATCTTCGTATATTCCGTATTAATATCGTTTATAATTAATAACGTAAAGCTCTCCGTACCGATCGGATTTTTTTGGATATAAGTTTTCGTTTTACTTTCGATAATTTTTCTTTTAAACGTTAAATATTACCTAATTATTTCTTTTATCGTCGTTATAATTAAAAAGTAAATTATATTTTTTAAATTCCTTTTATCCTTTATATTTCTAAAGCCATTTTATAAAGGTAAGCTTAATAAAAATAATTTTTTTAATTATTATTTAAAATAACTTTTTTACTTTTTTAATTTTTATTGTATTTTTAATAAAAAGTTATAATTATTTCGAATTCGAATTATATTAATTATTTTTTTATTACTTATTTCTTTCCGGTATTAACCTTTAAAAATTAAAATCTATTATTATAATTATTTTTAACTTTTATATTATCGTATAGTATTTCTTTATTTTTCATAATTATAACCAATAATTAAACCTTTTTTAAGTAAATAATTTTTAATTTTCTAAACTTTAAATATATTTTATAAAATGTTAAAAGTAAATTATATTTCCTTTTTTAATTAATTTTAAAACAACTTGTTTTTAAAATAAAATATTTCTTTTTTTATCGTTTTTTAAACTATTAGTTATCGATTTTTACATTTTCGGCAATATATTTATTAAAATTTATAATTCGGTTTTCTTGCATTAATTTATTTTTAAGGTTTTTTTTTAATAAAATATATCGATTATAATATTATTTTTATCGTTTCCGTATTCAACTTTAACGGCTAAACCTTTAGACGTTACGGCATATTTAAACGTTAATTTTTTTTGTTATAATTAAAAAAGTTTTTAAATTATATTTCGTTTTTTTATCCAGATTAAGAAAATTATTTCGGAACTTATTTTCAAAATTAACATAATACTTAAAAACGTTTTTAATAATTTTTTTTCGGAGTTTTAATTTGTAAATAATTTTACATAATAAGTTTGATTTAATTTATAACGTTTCTAATAAAGTAAGTTATTATAATAAAAATTGAATTCGGTAAATCCTTTAATTTTAAACATTAAAAATACGTTTTAATTTAAATAAAAAATATTTAAATATTTTCTTTTTTATTATAAAGTTTAAACTTTTTAACTTTAGTTTTAACTATCGTTATAATTAATATTTTAATTTTAAGTTAATCTTTAAATTATTTAACTTTATTTTTAAATTAAATAATTTTTATTTAATGTTATTAAATAACGTTATTTACGGTATTAACAGATATAATAATATTATTATTAAATAAAAATTTATAATATATAATAATTATAAATTTAATTAATTATTAAATTTAATTATACGGTTTATATTAATAATAATATTATAAGCATTTAAATAATAAAATAATAATTACTTTTAATTATAATAAATAACCGTAAATAATTTAAATAATTAAATTATATTATAAATTAATATTATTTAAATTATAAAAATAATAAATATATATATATTTATTTTGGTTCGATATATTCGACCTAGTTCGATTTATTTATAATAATCAAGTTTCGTTAAGCTCGTCGAACCCGTCGAATCACTTCTTCAGCTCGATTGGCTCGAAGCGCCAAGCCCCATTTTCTCTACTAAACCTATCGAGCCGGTTACGTGAGCCAAGACCCTTTATCGGGGATGTCCATACATCCTCCGACCGTCTGGTAATGGGCCAAGTCCTTAGGTCATAACAGCTTTGGCCTGGGTAAAGAATATTTAAACGTTCCCTTTTTTATCGTAGAATTCAAACTTTTTGATTTTGATTTTAATAATCGTTATAATTTATATTTCGGCCTTAGGTTAATTTTCAAAATTATTTAATTTTATTTTTAAATCGGGTAACTCTTATTTAAAGTTAATAAATAACGTTATCCGAAATATTAATCGATATATAATAGTATTAAATATTGCTTAAAGTTTAACGGTATTATTTAATAAAAGTTTATAATGTATAACGGTTATAAACTTAATTAATTATTAAACTTAATCGTACGGTTTATATTAATAATAATATCGTAAAAATTTAAATAATAAACTAATAATTACGTTTAATAATAATAAATAACCGTAAGTAATTTAAATAACCAAATTATATTATAAATTAATACTATTTAAGTTATGGAAATAATAAATATATATATCCTAATTAGGATCCGTTTGGATCCGTTTATTCTTTCGGATTTATATTGTATAAGTAAATTAAATCCTTATACATCCGGAGATCCTTTCGGATTTATATTTTCTAAATATATAAATCTCTTTAAATCCGGAGATCTATTCGGATCTATGTTACGTGATCCAAAGTCTTATATCGGAAATAGTCTTCCTAACCTCCGACCGTCTGCCAATAAGCTAAGCTTGGTTGGTTATAACAGTTTGTTATAAATATTATATTACCATTCTTTCTAGCTAACTTCCGCGTAACCGATTAACGTTTAACGCGTCCAAGTTAATATTTCCCTTATTTCGTACGACCTAAAGCCGACCAATTAAAGAATTATTTTTCCCGAATCCTTAACTTAAATTCGTAAGCATTTTTTGTCCGGCTTTAATACGTTAAAGATATATATCGGAAAACGTGTTATAGGACGTATTAGGAGCGCGTTAAGAAAGCGTTATGGGCATGTTAAGTGATCCGTACGAGGCGTTTCGCGGGGTATTTTGCAAAACGTATAGCAGGACGTATCGGACTTGATTTTGTAACAACTCGAAACTTACGTAATTATACGATTAAAAAAAACGTTTTCTAGAAAAATAAATATTTGCTATATTGGATGAACGAATTATCTTGGCGGGCAAAAAGGTTATAATAAAAAATTACGACCAATAATTGTCAAAAATAACCGGTCGCATATAAGTTAAAAGGAAAAAATATTAATATGGCGTTTGTAACAAGCTTTAATATAATGCGTACATATCAGGTGCTAGGAGCGACTAGCCCAGAGCCCGATGCGAGGGGTCGGCGATTAGCCCAAAGTCCGATGCGGGGGTCTATATATATGGGTGGTTTCTCTCCAGAGATGGGAAAGAGGGTCAGGTTTCAGACTGTTCTCAATAAATGGGTTACCTTGTCACTCTGACCTCTACAACAACATTTGACAGTACATTTGTTAGAAAGCTATAAATATAATTAGCAAAAAAGTATTCGATTAATTTGAATTAATTTAAGGTATTATAGTTAAGTTATTTAGGTATATTATTAATCGTATTAAAAAAGTGTATAATTAGCTTATATATACAGCTCTTTATATAGCACGTTAATTATAAATATTGACCCTTATATTTCGTAAAAATATGTTTACTTTTATAACCTTATAATTTATTTATATAGAACTTAACCGAAAAAAAGTAAAAAAAACAAAGATTTAAATAATTTCGAAATAAAAATTAACGGGCCTTAAAGCTTCTAAAATACAAGTTTTAACTTTATAAAATAAAGTAATTATTAAATTATTGAAAAAAGTATAAAAACTGTTAAAAGATGACGGAAAATAATAACGGAGCGTTGTTAATTAATAGGAAAAATTAAGGTATGCTAAGCTTAGAAAACTCAAGTACGTTTAGTATCACTTTTTATATAAGCGTTATAAAATTCCCCATCTATTTTTGTTTTTTCAATATCTTAGTCCGCCCTTTTTATATATTAATTTTTTTTCTTGTAATTATGCGGGGTAATTTTGAGAATGGTAATAAGAAACTAAATAGGCAGAGTTAATGTCCTGGAACTCGTTACCGAAAGTTTTAAAACTCCTGCTTTACGCTGCTAAGGAAAGGTTTAAAAGTAAAAGAAGGTTTAGAATTATGCTCCTTTAGATACCTGAACATCTCGTTTCTGCGGGCGTTTCATTATTATAACCAGGCCGGAGCCGGGTCCTTATCTTTATTCTCATAAACGGGAAGTACAAATCCTTCTTATTGCGTAATATCCTCGATGGTGGCTTTTGCGAAGATTTGCCTGCGCATGGAAAGCTTTATCAAGGTTATGGCAGTGCTTAAGATAGCCGGCGAGTTGGGATATGGCTTCGGGCTGTGCCCGACGTTGGGGCGGTCGGACATTTTACCAGTTTCGTCGCATGTCGGGAGAAAGCCTCGCCAGCACGAACCGTTCCGGAGAACCTTTATTTATATTGATCCCCCGTTGAAGCTTATGTGACGCCTGTACCGGGCCTCAATTCGTGCCAATAGCCTGTTAGGGAACAACTTAATGATGTTGTAATAAGAGTGCTTGTTCCACACGAATCTGGAAATGTCAGAGCTATGTCGTAGCCATAGTGTCATGCGCCGCTGACCTTGTCCATTAGCTTAGGCTTCAGTTTAAGTAGAGGCTAAACCTGCGTTGCCATCTCCCAGATCTTTATTGACCTATCGCATGATGCTGACGCTAGGAATCGGCCATCAGGAGAGAAAGCAACGGAATTAACGCTACCAATAAGGCCCTTAAACGTTTGTCGAAATGATCCCGTTACCGCCTTCCAGATCTTTATTAATTTATCGTATAATGCTAACGTTAAAAATCGACCATCAGAAAAGAAAATAACAAAATAAACGTAACTGCTATAACCCTTAAACGTTTATCGAAATAACCTTATTACCGTCTTCTAGATCTTTATTAACTTATCGGTTAATGCGGACGTTAAAAATCGACCATTAGAAAAGATAACAACGGCACAAACGCTAGCGTTATGGCCATTAAACGTTTATTAAAACAACCCTGTTTCCTTTTTCCAGATCTTTATTAACTTATCCTCTAATGCTGACGTTAGAAATTAACTATTAGGAAAGAAAATAACAAAATAAACATAACTGTTATAACCCTTAAGCGTTTATTAAAGCGACCCCGTTACCGTTTTTCAGATCTTTATTAATTTATCGTATAATTATAACAGCTATAGGCTTAACTAACTATTAAACCTAGTTATACGGTTTATATTAGCAGTGGTATCGTAAGAATCTAAGCAATAAGGTAATAATTATGTTTAATAATAACAGATAACCGTAAGTAATCTGGGTAACCAAATTATATTGCAAGCTGGTATTATTTAAATTATGGAAATAAAAAAAGTATATATACTTATCTTAGCTCGATATACTCGAACTAACTTAATCTATTTATAACAATTAAATTTTGTTAAATCCGTTAAGCCCGTTAAATTATTTCCCTTATTCGACTAACTTAAAATGCTAAGCCCCATTTTTTTAATCAAACTTATCGAACCGGTTATGTAAGTTAAAACCTTTTATCGGAAATATTTACATATTTTCCGACGGTTTAATAATAAAGCAAGTTTTTAAGTTATAATACGATTTTTTTTAAAGAATTTTTACTTTTAAAAATTAATTTATTTATTATATCGTTTAATAAATAATCTTTTTTTCTTTTTTATTATTTAATTTTATAACTTAATTGTTATATTTAATCGAATTAAAAAGTAACGATTTTATTGTAAATATAATAACGCTTTAATTGTAATATATTTTTTAACTTTTTTTATTTTCGTTATAAATCGGAAAACGAAATTTATAAGGTTTACTTTAATTCTAAAAAATGTTTTTATTGTATTAAGTATATTAATTCTTATAATTTCTTTTTCCTTCCGAATTAAAATATCGGAAGTTAATAAATAAAAAGAATCGATTAAAATTTTAAAAACGTTTTAACAAAAAGGAATTACTTAAAACTTAATAATACTTTAATAAATTATTTAATCATTTAATCCAATTTCGAAATTAAAAAAATTTGTTATAATAACATAAAATCGAAATATTATATTAAAGAATTTAAGGTACGGAAACGATAAAAGAATTTAAACGTTTAAAACGAAAATAAAAGTAATTAAAAGCTAAAATAAATATATCGGCGTAAATTACCTTTTTTATTAATTAATTTAATATTAAAGGGACGGATTAAATACCGTTAAATAATATAAACTGAAATTTTAACCTTAACGGTTTTAATATTTTTAATAAAAGTTTTTTAAAAAATGCTGAACGTTTATAAGATTTTTTATAGATTTTTAAATATTTTCGAAATCTGGGTAATTTTTTTACTTAATTAGGTACTAAATAAATCCGACCTATTTAAGTATATTTAATATTTTTTTTACCTCGTAAATTAGTAAGTTTTTTATAAATTCTTTTTTTCGCTTTATATTAATTTTAATCGTATCCGTTATTAATTCGAATAAAAAAATATAAAAAATTAAATAACACTTAATTTTCGGTAATAATTTTAATTCGTAATTAATTTTTAAAATTCTTTTAATAATTTTATAGAAACCAATATATTTAAAGTCAAGTTTTTTGTTAAATTTCTTAGTTTGGACATTTTTAATAATTAAATAAATTATTTTCTTTTCCAAAAAATATAATCTTTTTAACCTTTTTTAATTATAATATTTATTCATTTAATTACGTACGAATTTAAGTTTTATTTTTATTTCGGTATATAATTATTTTAATTATTTTAATTTCAAAAGATTACTTTAACGTTAATTAATTTTTCGTATAAATTTTTATAAAACTTTAATATAAAACCAAAATTAATAATTATTAACGTCGTTTTAATGTTTTTATAATAATTAATATTCTAAATTAATTATATAATTAATAACTTTTCGACTTGATTATTTTACTTATAATTAACGTAGTGTCGTAAATACGTTTTTAACGTTTAATTAATTCTTTCCGTTTATCCGTTTGTTTACGGTTTAAATACGCTAAATAATTTATAATTTGGTCCAAATTAAGTTATTAATCCTTATTAAAATTTTAAATTAAAGGTTATACCTTTATTTAATGTAATTTCTATTACAAGTTTATAAATACTTAAAATATATTCAAAAAAAATATATATGCAAGTTATTTTATATCGATATTTTCGTTATAAAATAAAAAATAAAAAGTTTCGTAAATCAATTAACGATTACAAAAATATTATCGTAATATATTATATTTAAATTTTGCAATATAAAAAGCTTAATAATAAAATCAAATATAATAAAATTTTATAATTACTTAATGATTAATAATGGTTATAATTTTCTATAACGCTTATATCGATATATTTTTATTTTAACGTAAATATTGTATTAGTATATTGCTTTTTATGAGGTTAATTTTATTTTTAGAAAATAATAGATCCGTTATAAATGTTTTAAAGTTTTATAAATCCCTAGGTATTTATGTAATTAATATTTATATATATTTCGTATCAAATTCTTTTAAAGTTTTTTTAATACCTACATTTTTTTTATTCGCCATTTTTCGTGTAGGTTATTATTATATTACTATATACGTTAATATATATTAGCTAGAATTCTTTTTATTATAATAATATATTATTATCGCAAATACTCTTCAAATATTTTATCGAAAATTATTTATTATATTTTAACTTTAAGTTCCCTGAAATTAGATCGTTTAATAAATACATTTATTTTGCCATTTTTTAATCCTTTATATTAAATAATAACGTAATCGAATTCAAAAAGATATTTTGTATAATATAATTATTTTTCCATTAATTATCGGATTATAAAAAATATATAATATTTTTATAATCCGTATACACATTAATTTAATATATATTACTTTTAAAATAATATTTAAATTTTTTAAAAACGATAACGATAATTAAAAATTCCTTGTCGTATATAAAGTAATTTAATTCGGTTTTATATAACTTATAAAGACAAAAAATAATAAAATAATCTTTTTTTAGATTATTTCGATATCTAATTATTATTTCTAAAATATAATTCGAAATGTTAGTTTTTAATTTAACAAATTATTTTAAATCGTACATAATTAATACTAATTTATTAATTAAAGCGTTTTTATTATATTTAAATAACGTTCATTTTTTTAATATTTATTTAAATTATTTTTCCTTTTTAATAAATTTTATTAATAATATAACTATTTTGCGAAAATTATATATAAATCTTTTATAATAATTAACAAATTTAAAAAGTATTTATATTTTTTAACGTTAATAAACTATATTTATTTTTTAACTATTACAAACTTTTTAAACTTCATTTTAATATATCTAAAAATAATAATATATTTTAAATATTTTACCTTTTATATATAAAAAGTGCTTTTTTCGACGTTAACCAAAATATTAATATTTTATAACCTTTATAAAGTTTTATAAATATATTTTATATACTTTTTTTTTATTTTTAAATAAATTAAGATATCATTATAATAATATAGAATAAAAATGTCCGAATATTTCGTAATACGTAATTAGTTATTCGCTAAAAGATTGCCGATACGTTTATAAATTTAAAAAATATAATAAGATATTTAAAAAGTTCGTAGTTAATTTTAAAATTTATTTTTTATTTTTTACCTAATTTAATTTATATTTAGTTATATTCTTTTTTTAAATTTAAAAATATAAATTATTAAATTTTATATAAATGATTTTTTTTCCGATAATTAATAATAATAAGTCCTTATTTTCAATAATAATATCGTTAAATTATTTATAATTAATAACGAATTCTGAATTTTTATTTTTTTTGGTACGAAAAATATTAGGTATTTTATTAATAATGTGGAATATTATATATAACCTTGTTTCAGCTTATTTTCGAAATGATTACGTAATATTTTTAATATTATTTATTTTAGGTTATAAATAAGATAAAAACTAGTCGTTTTGTTATTTCTAAAAATTATTTCGTAATTTTATTTTTTATAAGGTAATAATTTTGTTTTAAATATTTTGATAATATTTAATTATTTATTTTAATATTTTTTAAGTTTTAATAATAAATCGTTGTTTATTTACCGAAATCGTGCTTTAAGGTTTATAATAATACGCCGTATTTTTTTAATATACCTTTTATTTATTACATATTTTATTTTTTTAGCTGGTAAAATTTTTATCGTATTTTTATTTTTATATTCGTTAACCCTTTTAATCGAATAGTAAAATTTTACGTCGTTTTATATATCGGTAAAAAATAAAACGAAATTTATTCAACTAATTTTTTAATCGATAATTGAAATATCTTATTTTAATTATAATAACCTAAAAGTTATATCGTAATTCTTTATTAAAATAATATCGAAATTAATAATTTTTTTCAACGAAAGTTTTAAAGTAATTAATTTTACGTTTCGAATTTTTTTATTATAACTAAATATTTAACTTTTAACATTTTTAAGCTCATAAAGATTTCTTTTATTTTGTTATGATAATTATAATTTATTTATTATTTTTAAAACGAAATTTCTTTTTTTTGTATAATGCCGTAGTTTATTATTATAATATATTATTACTTTTTAATTCGTATTTATATTATAATTAGGTTTTTCTTTTTGCTTTTTTTATTACGTATAAAACTTTTTTAAGGTATTATTATTTATCTTTACTTTTTTTGCCAACTTAAAGCTTTTTAATAAATAACGTTAGTTTTTTAAGTTATTTTCGAGTTATGTAATTTATTTTAAAAGTTGTTCATTTAATTTTTATAATTATTAGAAGTATTTATTTTATTATTATAATGTAATTTTTAAAGTAGCAATTTGCTTTTAAAAGGTTTTTTTTAATAATATAATTTAATTTTAAGATTTCGTTTTTATAAAAAATTTCTTTTTTTCCTAAAAGGTACGTCGTTTTAATAAATTTTTAATAAACGTTAATTAAATTTATAAATTCGTAATTATGTTTTAATAATATTTCGTTATTCGTCTTTAAATTAACTTTCTTTATATTTAGTAATTTTGTTAATCGTAATAATAAAAGAGGTTTTTTATAAGGCAATATTTTCTTTTTGGTCAACTTTTAAATATTATTAATTAATCGATTTTATTTTAAGTTATTATTTTTTATAAATATTAATCTTATTTTTAGTCTTTCGCGTCGTTATTTATTTAATTATTAAAATTAAAACTTTATAGTTATATTTGTATAATTCGTTATACGATATATTTTTTATAATTTTCGTATATTTTATATTAATATCGTTTATAATTAACGTTATAAAACTTTTCGTACCGGTCGGGCTTTTTTAAATCTAAATCTTTATCTTATTTTCAGTATTTTTTGGTTTAAACCTTAAATATTTCCTAATCGTTTTTTTTATCGTCGGTATAATTAAGAAGGTAAATTATATTTTTTTTTTTTTTAATTTTTTAATTTTTTTTTAAATTATTTTATAAAAATTAATTTAATAAAAATAAAAATTTTAATTATTATTTAAGATATCTTTTTAACTTCCTTTAATTTTTATCGTATTTTTGGCAAAGATTTATAATTATTTCGGATATGAATTATATTAATCGTTTTTTTATTATTAGTTTGCTTCCGGTATTAGCTTTAAAAAGCTAAAATTTATTATCGTAATTATGTTTGGTTTTTATATTATCGTATAATATATTTTTATTTTCGGTAATTATAATAAATAATGAAATAAATTTTAATTTAATAAATTTCAAGTAAATTCCGTAAAAAGTTAAAAATATATTACATTTTTCTTATTTAATTTTAAAATAATTTAATTTCGAAAAAAATAATTTATTTTTTATTTTTTAAATTATTAATTGTCGATCTTTACGGTTTCGGTAATATATTTATTAAGGTTTATATTTCGATCTTTTTAAATTAATTTATTTTTAAAGTTTTTTTTAAATTCTTTATAAAATTTATTAATTATAATATCGTTTTTATCATTTTCGTATCCGGTTTTAACGGCTAAGTTTTTAAACGTTATAATATATTTAAATACTAGTTTTTTTTAATTAAAAAAGCTTTTAAGTTACGTTTTATTTTTCGTCCGGATTAATAAAGTTATTTTAGAATTTGTTTTCGAAATTTATATAATATTCGAAAGGTTTTTAATAATCTTTTTTTATCGAATTTCTTAATTTATAAATAAATTTGTATAATAAGTTCGAATTAATTTTTAACGTCTTTAATCAGGTAGGTTATTATAATAAAAATTTAATTCGGTAAATCTTTTAATTTTAAAAATTAAAAATACGTTTTAATTTAAAAAAAAATATTTAAACGTTTTCTTTTTTATTATAAAATTTAAATTTTTTAATTTTGATTTTAATAATTATCATAATTAATATTTTAATA
>QJOA01001043.1:0-14417 GCA_004155915.1 Monosporascus sp. CRB-9-2
AACCCCCCCCCCCCCCCTTTTTTTTTTTGACTTCCAACCTACATACATAGTGAACCGATGCGGTGTAACGCTGCAACACCGGGCCCCGACACAAAGGGTAATGTGGTAACCTATAGGCGCCAATAAGACTATATATGCTCGGATGGCGCAAAAGGTGCGTTCGTGCGTGTGTGGAACGGGAGCAAGGTCGGGTTGATAACAGGGGTTATTAGTTACGGCTGGATGCAACAGAACAGGAGTCCTGTATGTAACCGAGATCTTCCATTAAATGGACCCCAAAAGGTAGGTAGTAGGGACAAGTACAACGACGTTCGATACACTAGCAATTCACTTCGTCGGGTTATAGTCCAGTGCAGGGCCTTTTCACTTGAGCCACGCTGATGTGCCTCTTTTGTGCGTCGAGTTAGGAATGACGGGACGGTGCTGTAGGCAATTTCTCCAATATCAGCAGGGGCAAGTTACGATAGCTGCACCAACGGCAAGTTGGAGATATCCTAAGTACTTCGTAAACATCGGACGACGGGATAACATTCCCACGCAGATCCGGAGCTTACTCGGCTGATAGCGCTAAGGCCTAGGCACCTATAGGCGTGTCTGAATTATCAGGAGTTGCATGCAAAAGAAGCTGACGGCGCCATATTCTACCAAGGCCAGACTAAGAGAACCTGGAGTCGTGGAGATCAATGTTGGTGGGTTGCCCTCCTGGAGGCTTACGCGCCTCAGCGTATATCATACCTATAAGATCTAGATAGTTTGAATGAGACCATGAATGGGACAAGGATTAACCTCCTCAGCCTGCCTCATTATTATCTTTGAGTCTTTCATTCACCTGGTACAGCCCCTGCTCAACTCGTCTTCCCTGAAATCTTGCAACGATCATGGGCCTCTGGAAACTCTTCTTAGAACTGCTCTCAGTACTCGCCTTTCCGAGTAGTCAGAAAGAACCCACCAACAACAATGAGCCAGTGCACACCCAAAGTCAAAATGAGCAGACATTTGAGTGTCTTCAGGATCTTCTCAGGGCAAGAGCAGAGTGTCTCCCCGAAAGGCACGTACTAAGCTACGCCCTCGGAAGCACCTCGTCAGCTCCCAGAAAGGTCTCGTACGGCATGCTATATAACGAAGCCAAAAAGAACAGCACTAAACTCGGAGCCCTGAAGAGATTCAAAGTGGGCGATCCAGTACTTATTCACTTGGACGACCGTTGGGATGCTATTCTGTGGTTCTGGACTGTTCTCCTTGCGCATGGCATACCAGTTCTCTCCTCACCTCTGAGTAACGTCGAAGACCACCGGCACAAGAACCTCCAGGGGCTCTCGCAGCTGCTCCAGTCACCACTTTGCATTACCAGGGCCGGTTCTCTGTGTCAGTTTGAAGGCACGACCCATGCCTTCGAACTTCACACTGTGGAATCCCTGCTCGGCGTCGGGGCAGATATCACAGCACCCCCTGCCGCGTCTCATGTGCCCAACTCCTTTAAAACATGCAGAGGCGATACAAACGGGGCGGTTTGTAGAAAAAAAGAGCCTCTGAACGACCCGGCCGTCTTGATGTTGACATCGGGTAGCACGGGAAACGCAAAGGCTGTGCCCCTGACGCACAAACAGATCCTAGCTTCGGTATCCGGCAAGGCCTCGATCCGCGCTCGACCATTGGACGACGCTTTTCTGAATTGGATTGGAATTTACCACGTTGCGGCCCTCATCGAGATACACATCCAGGCGCTTTGGCTAGGTGTCAATCAAGTACACCTTCACGCCGCCGACGTTTTCGCATCCCCACGACTGTTCCTGGACCTGCTTAGCCGGCACCGTATTTCTCGAACTTTCGCACCGAACTTCCTCCTCGCCAAGCTGGTTGCAACATGAGATAGTAATACTACTCCTTATACATGGGACCTATCCAACTTGACTCACCTTGTAACCGGCGGCGAAGCCAGCGATGTACAGACGTGCGTCACGGCCTCGGAGCTACTTGAACGATATGGCGCGTCTCATAACTTGATAGTGCCCGGCTTCGGCATGACCGAGACATGCGCAGGTGCGATATATAACCTTGATTGTCCGGACTATGACATCGCCAAGGGCCGGGCTATAGCGTCTTTGGGTCGTTGTATGCGTGGTATTGAAATGCGCATTATAGTGCGGGCGGCGGGTCGAACCGCTGAGCCGGGCGAGCCAGGGGACCTCGAAGTGCGCATACCGTCCCAAGCAGGAAGGCTATTCCCAGACACTAAATTGTAGGCGAGACCCAATATCTTAAAAAGGTAAGCATGATATTAACCTTTAACTGCTTTGCTCTCCTGATTCAGCGAAGATAATAAATCCCATATCCATCTTCTTGCGAAGCGCCAAGCAGCTCTGGTAACCACCTGCCTTACCATCAGTTCGACGACCCCTATTTCATATCCACGTGCACCCGCCTTGTCATTGTCAGTTCGGCGACCCCTATTTTATATCCCCGTACACTCGCCCCATGATCAGTTAGACGACCTTTATCCCATCGATAGCCCTGTTCCATCGACGACCCCTATTCAATTGGCAACAAGGTAAACCCGCTTATGCAGTAGTTCACGCTGCGCGATGATGTCGTTTACCCCACGACAACCTTGCTATCTCGACCTTCTTTGTCACATCCCGTCAGGTATGCGTGAATTAATGACTTCTACATCATCAGTTCCTCCAGATCCGGCACGTCAACTGTCGGATAGCTGACTGCCTGATAATAACACAATCCCTTGTCCCTGACATTGTCAATCCATGACCCATTCCATTACACATACCTGCTTCATTCTTGTCGGTTGAGTGAAGCTTTACGTTCATCTCTACTTACTCAGATCACTGCCGATTACAAGGATATCATCGTCACACGATAGCGTCGAGTGTTTCTCCTGGACACGTTAGTTCACTCCCTTGTTTGTCCCTTGAAAATCCCATCCTACACCTTCATATGACAAGCAGTGTCATCAGTGACCTAACCACCGATCACTTCTGTGAAAACCGAGGGTTCCTGACTGACTTGCAAATCCTTACAGCCTACAGCTCAAGCACTTTGAACGTTCTTCAACTTCTGCTCCTATACAGCCATCATGTCTTCGCAGAACGCGGACAACTTGTTCAACCAACGCGAGAAGGAGATCCTCTCCAAAGCTTGGCTCTGTATGAAATCCCCGCCTGAGGTACGTGGCTAGTGCTAGCATCTGTCTTCGATGTCTCCCTACTCATTACTCTCCCGCTGATGCCAAGAACAGTTCGACATGGAGAAACTTGCCAAGCTCACCAATTACACGAATCCACGAAGTCTATACCCAGTCATGCGAAGCATCAAAATGAAGATTGCAGAGGCCAATGACGATGACGAACAGGAGGGTGCTGCAGGCCCCTCCACCCCTGCCCACAATGGCAAGGGAAAGAGCACCGGTACCGGCACCGGCTCCGGCGCTGTCAGCTCCCGCAAACGCAAGACGGTCGCTGCTGGTGCTGGAGAGAACGCAGCCACTCCTACGAAGCGGTTCAAGGGCCGCAAGAGCACCGTCAAGACCGAAGCCACAGTCAGAGACGAGGAGATGAGCGAGGAGATGAGGGACGCGGACGAAAAAGAGTATGTGGGCGCCGCGGACGATGATGAGGAGATGATGGATGGCGAGGTCTAAGCCAGTCGCCCACAGGTATCCTGCCTTGCTTGTTGGTCAATTAGAGGATATAACGTTGCGCGCTGAGGAACACTCTTTGCGGCTTTGTCGATGGATATCAACGTAGACCGCCCACAGGTAGATGGAAAGACTCATTGAGCCTTCATTGAGTTACTGATCCTCCTAGTGACCGAGTTCAAGCTTAGTGGTAGTATGAAACTGATTGATCTACAATGTACAGCTGTGACAACAAGCACTACCATACCATGCTTGAAGTAATATAGTTCGAGAGTCCTATTTTCGGTCGAAATCTGCAGCACGCCTTTCATTTTGGCTTCCCGAGGCCTGATGCTGCTGGGGTCCATCGCTGGATCGTTACGTCCTATACAAGGGCCAAGAGGTGGGAAGCCACACCCACTCTACTCTCAACTCGGTATCTCTTTCCTAGGCTACACACATGCTACCGGTCAAGGAAGTCGCTATGTCTTTACCATAGTACACATTTCAACAGGTTGAGTAGTTGCGTGGGTGACGTCCATGGCCTTTCTCATCAGTTATTGAACAACAGAAACAGCTCTGTCCATCCAACCGAAGACACCTTATCTCTCTGAAATCACCTCGTCAACTAGACGTTTTGCTATATGCCTTGACAAAGTACTCTTATTTGTCTTGTTGATTCCGTGGCCTGCTGTTGTCGCGGCTATTGCCCTAGAACATCTGCCATACAACGCTTCTATCTCCCCCTCCGCCCCTCTTGGGGGATCTTGGAGGCATCGGTCTATGTAGGCTATTCGTGAGCACAAACGTGGCCCCTTGGAATGGTCACGCTCACCTATATTCGACATGGCGATAACACCCTCAGCACCCAATGGCTCCGTCAGCCGCGGGGGAATGCACAAATGGAGAGTCAAGATGTCCGCAAGAAAATCCAACCTGAAGGTGGCTACGGCACATGGGCGCAGATTCCCAACGAAGTTCAACATCTACCGTGTAAGTCGCGCACCGACTGAATACGCACCGCCCGATTACATCCTCGGAGAACATCAAGAACAGCCCTTGTATAGCTTCGTAGGATCGCGTCGTCGGGCCAACTCAAGAGAAGGAATGGACGTTTACCTTCTGGACGGAATTCTTGCCTATTCTCGGATGCTCGCTTATGCCCGGTACGAGCCTGGCCAGCACATGAAGAAGTGGATCGTCCATCTGGGTCCACCCCGAGAGCAAGTCCCGGGCACCGATTTCACCGTTATCAAGGACGACAACAACCTCATATTCCGCTTCTCCATTAAGACAGATGTCGCCAACACGGTGGAGGACTTCGAGTGGCGAGCCGCAGGCTACCTGGATGTCGCGCCCATATTCGGATTCGGTATTCGCGAGGCTTCGAGTTGGGAACTGGTACGCATGGCAAACGATGCTCTTACTGACTTATCGACTTTGACCAGCGACGGGAGGGAGAAGATCGGGATGCTTCAGCGGTTGAAGAAGGGAAGGAAGCGTTGGAGGTTCGAGTTTCTCGGTACTGGAGCGTCTGGGCCTCTTGGTCAAGAGTGGGAACTCGCGACCATCATCACAATGGTGACATTGACGGATTACCTTGATTCACGCAAATTATAAGCTTGACTGCCGAGCAGGTCGAGTTGGGGTAGATTCGGGGACGATATCAGCACCAAGCTGACTGGCTGATTCTGGCTTAGTTGAGGACGGATGCAACCAGGCTACTCTACAAGCTATTCTCAAAATGTATTGTTATTATAGAAACCTCAAACCAAAGGCCCAGATACATGGATTATAGAGATACTGTCAATCCTATATTTACCCCTGGTCTTTCAAGTGACTTATAAAAATAGTGGACTCTGAAAGTAGATCTGATAGACTGGATTAGCAGCACCGATAGGACTGAACGCTACCCAGATCTGACGCTACCTTGAGTACTGAGCTATGTTCTATACTACTTATTTAACAACAAATATCTCAGGTAAATACTAGCAAGTAACCTAGACGACCTGGTGTGCTCCAAGGACAAGCATTCCATGAGGACTAACGTCTTGCCCTGTTTGGACTATATGCAGCTCGCTTCGCTTCACCTTTTGGCACTCAAGGTCGGACAAGCCTCTTTGTTAACAAGGGTGTCCTTGTCCTGTGCATTACGCGCGTGGTGTCGCAACGTGGTAGAACCGCCGCGACTGAAAAGATAGCTTCAGAGGCGCGGTCGAGTCTCGGGCACTGCTGCTTCGGGCTGGTCCGTAAGCGTGTCGACGTGTCAGCAACAGTGTTTGCGTTAGCAGCCGTTGGCGATGCAGTTTGAGGCTCTGCCGGCTCGCACTGTTGAGAATATTTACTCGGGGGCACCGGCAACGGGTACCGTCCGGCTTCTTCTGGTCTGTGGTGGATGCGTTGCAGGCCGCGGTGGGTACCATGTAACCGCTGATCATTATCAAGGGGGCCAATGAGCTTTGGATACAGTATCCATTCTGCCACAGGTAGGCTTATCGCGAGGAAAGGTTGCATAAGGTGTGGAAAGTGTAAATTGTTATGCTTGATCAGGGCTCTAGAGAGCGGTGGCTAGGAAGCCCTGTATACAGTGTGGGAGCTTCGGAACAACGATTTTGCGGTGTGCTTTAGGTCCCCGTGGCTTGATGACTAAGCAAGTTACCCCTATTCTGCGACACATTCTATGGTGCCACGAGGGATGACTCGACGCTACTCTCCTCCCGGGCTCTGGCGATCGCCCGCCGCATGGAGATTAGACGTGTCCGCCCATTGAATCGGGGCATAATGAACCAGACTTTCTGTTTTGGCGGCGGCAGCAGAATGTCCATTCATCAAAGACGTGCCTCTTATTGTTGCACAGCAGGAGCACACGCTCCGTTTAGGCCTTTACTTCAAAGGCCATGCTCGCCGATTATAACTTTCTACGACGGTACGTGTTCTGGACCTATCGGTTTTATTCTGAATAAATGAGAACAACACTCAACATTGTCGAGGAGCTTCCTTGTAAGGTTACAAATGCTCACCCCGTTCAGATCACGCATCACCCTGGCCGAGGCGAAATGATGGTTTGCATCGTGGATCATTCCAGAAACCCCTTGTGACAACTCTTTGGGATTGCCGGTCTCTGTATTTTTCGAGATGGTACGTTGTAGAAGAGTCTGTTGCGAAGCGCATATCATTCTTCAGGATATCCACTGCTGTATTCGGTTTCTCGTTGTCATCATATCGCTGAGAAGCATGCCTCTGGGTTGACAAAAGCAGAGGGGGTATCTTGACAAACCAGAATATAGCGAACCGCGAATCCCGAAATGCATAACCCTTAGGCATTTTATCAGGTTACGAAGTCCGCGAACCGAAGAAAAGCAAGCAAGTTGGGTGGAGGTAATCTCTCAGTAATTGAAGGAGCCCCGGCTGTTCTTAGTTACAATGCCAGGCGCTTCTGGGCTTTTACGTAGGCCTGCAAAGTGATGTCCCGACCCCCGCTGAGGTATATCGGTTAGGTCTCGGTCAAAGCATCTACCGTGCAGTAACTGCGGTCTGCCTTGTCGGAGAACGCCATGAGGCGGTGGAGTTCTCCTTAAATGAGAATGGGCATTATCCCCTTCAACCTGCTCGCCCCTCATCATCGCCGCTAAAGCTTCGGGCATCAGAACAGCCTTTACCGCGCCGGAATAGTTCAGCTCGTCCAAGACTACACGGACGATTTGAATTTCGTTCTTCATGAGGCCAATGGCCTCAGCTTCGTCAAGGTCTTGTAGCTCATAGATTTGTCTGTGAATGCCTGCTTTTCAGACCCCGCAATCCCATTCTGTCCGTACAAGGCACTCCCTCAAGGGGGTCTCTTCCCTAGACTCGTGTTTCCACGCACCCACATCCGTTGTTTCGGCCTTGATCCTCACGCGTGTCCCTTATCTTTCCCGCACGCATCGAGGGATTGTCACTGTGTAACAACAGTCGCACCTTCGGGGCCTCCGACCTAATGTTTGTTTAGGGCGGCCTCCTCGTTGACCCCTTATGCATCGCTGTGCTCCTAACCGCAGCCGGCGCAGAATCGCGTAAGGCTTGCTTTGACTCTGAGCTCGTCTTTGCCCTCGACTACATGCTTGGCGATGTCCTCTCGTGGACAGCTTATTGTCATGACTCATGCTGATCGTTCTGTTCAACAGTACTCTCGTTGCCCGCTCCTCAGTTCTGAAGATGCTCCTTTGACAGAAATTGCTTCATTCTCCGTCTGGGCAACCGCCTGAATCGAGCCGTGACCCCACGGCGCTGGGGTCGACGGCTATCTGCTTAGGGGTTCAATGCTCTTCAGCACCCTCCTGGATAGAGCCCAGTGTATCAGAAATTTGAGTTCAGTCCGGTGGGCCTGGGGTGTTGCCAGGTCTGCTGGCTACTGCGACGGAATTGGGAAACCGCCCAGGGGCTTCCCCTGGAGCTTTTGATTGCCGGTAAAGGGAGGAGAGTGTCGACTTCAGGCACAGCGGTGGCCCTGACTTTAAAAGGGGTCGAAACTCTGTCATTCTTATGCGTGGGTAGTCTTGCAGGTGGAGAGCTCGGTGTTCGCCTTGTCGGCCTTCTCCGAGGCCATTTGTACGGTGCCGTCACGCTCTCGAGACTTGAGGGGTAAGTAAGTAGTGAAGGATAGTGTAAAGTACGGCTCTTATTATCGAGGAAGCTAGCCAGAAATGGCGTCCTAGTGACCTTCCAGTGAAAGACGTCTAGGTCAGATAGGGATCCTCTAAGCTTGTGATCCTTGCTTGCATGGTCAGCAGCCCAAGAAGATATGAAACATCCATATCCGGCCGCGGATGCCCAGACCTAAATATGATAGAAGATCGTCTCTATAATGCAACGCTCCCTTCGCGCGACTCTGGTGCATTGCGGAGAGGAAACGCGTCATGACTTCCCTTGGAAACCTACTAAACAGTTTTAACACATCATTTATATCAGCTTGTAAACCATTGATAGCGCCCTGATGCTAATATTTAACTTTAAACTGACAATTTCTCGCTGTCGAGGTTCTGGGATCCAGCTACCTTCATCGTATATCACAGCCGCAACGTCTCAAGCGACACCGACTCTGTCACTCGCAGCGCCATCAATTTCTTCAGTAATATCGCTTATCACTCAACCGTCACCTGGTATAACATCGTTAACTAGTTCATTATTTTCAACAACATCTAGCACGTTGACGATTTCGGCGCCTCTTGGTTTTGGTAACTCCCACTGTTATGCCCAGTCGGACCGAAACTTTCCTCACCCAGCGGACGCTAGGAATATTGCACTCCAGCTCCTCGATGCTTGTCTACGAAATGAGAACGACATGCACCCAAATGACCCGATACGATACTGGAGTCAGATTATAGGCAATGTCGGATACTGGTACTCAGTCAGTTGGACACCGGGCTGCGTATTGACCACCGGCGCTACGGTTGAGAATGTCGGAAAGCCACTCAGCTCGAACCACCCGCACTGTGTCGACATATTTCAGCAAATGATCCATGAGTGTAAGTAGGTGCTTCAAGAGCCTAGAATCAGACACTGGGTTGACGAATCGCAAATATAGGTACGAACAATGGCACAGGGCTGACGTACGGTGGTTGGTGGGGTGTCAGATGTTTAAACTATAATTTTCAACCATGCGACCTTAATATCATGTTTTGTCCGGGAGACGGACGGACAAAAAGCTCTCGAGACAAAGTCAAGTTTGTAACATAGGGTGGTCGTGTGCATCTATTCTGGGTGCGGCATACAGTGACTAAACCAAGGCAAAGGACAGATGAACAAGACATTCGCGTGCACGCAATCTTGCACTAGCAAGCGACACTGATCAAGGGCGATATTACCAAGTTGAGCACCCATTCTTGCCTGATCCCAGCCAACCGGCGGCGGTGATGCGGAACCGTCCGAGTAAGATTTCCGAGTCCTTCCCCGCCGCGCATCATCAGCTCGTCCCAGCACCCGGCGAAAAGAATACTACTACTAGTCAAACCCAAACTACTGTCAGTGGTGGTGGTGGTTGTGATGGGGAAATTCAAGTCCCAACCTTGACAGGCTCTGCCTCCTCCTCAGCCTTCAGTTTTCCCACCTCCACCGGCCCTCCTCATCTCATTACTACTACCAGCAGCACGGCTACCGCGACCGTGGCCGCGGCCGTAGCCGGGATCCAAAAACCGCAGGCTCCTCCCCAACTTTCTCCCCTCCCCTTTCCAGTGGTCCGCTCTCGAGACCAAGTCTACTCGGTCCTCTCACCCACCTTTTACCCTTCCTTGCCCCCTTCCTCATCATGCCCGATTCAAAACAATGACAACAACAATAACAACTCTTGTCAAACCATCCGTGATTTCCACTCATCAATCTACACCCCAACCTTCCGCCTCGCCTTTGAGCTCGGCCGTCGGTCGCCCCCGCAGGTGACCTACAAGCTGCACCTCACCTACCTCGGCGAGATCCTGGCCCGGATCAAGGCTTTCAAAGCGAGCTGGGGCCAGATCGCGGTCTCGGGGGGAATCGCCAGGGCGTTTGAGGAGATTGAGGCCCTGGTGCGCAAATACATTGATCACACCACCAGGGCTGTTGCTGGTGGTGCTGCTGCTGCGGAAGCATCCACCACTACTGCCACCACCACCGGCACAGAAATAGAAACAGACACAGAACCAGCAACAGTCATGATGGACATTGACGAAATGACGATGGTCAGTTTGGGCTTGGGCGAGAGCGGGAAGCTGGCCAAAGAACTGAGGGGGGTTGTCGGTGTTCAGAAATCGTCGTCGTACGTGTGCATGGGGGAACAGTAGAGACGTAGGCAAGCATACTAGAAGGGGTGCGGTGCAAGAAGGAGGGGAAAGTTAAAAAAAAAAAAAAACAACCTGGGTTATATGGAGGATAGCGGACACACTGCTTTAGAGATAGAGAGGGAGAGTACATAGGTAGGTACAGTACCTATGTATGCATGGCGTAGCAGGAGAGAGAGAGAGTATAGGGACGGGATGTAGAGAACCTGGGCGCGGGCACATATATGCCAATGGAAAGCAGACCATGTGTGGCAAGAAAGAGCAGACAACGGAGTGCAAGGGCATTCAGTCAATCATCAGCAATGGGGGTTCGGTCGAGCCCTACGACTATATTTGTCAGGCCTCCATTATATATCTTCAAGGTGGCGCTGTTGAACCAAATCACTAGGCGTGGCTGTGTAGTATGAGGAAGGCATCAGAATGAATTTCGGAAACCAAGGAAATATACCCCATTATTTCTGTGATTGTAGTAGTAACTGTAGGATTACCAAAATGACGAATATCTTGTATATATAGTGTTGGTTCTACAGGATACCGGTGACCGGGAGGTAAAAAGAAAGACAAAAAAGCAAAGAACACACGCGTGGTTAACCTAGGTCGATTAATAATTGAGTGTACAGTTCTAGGAAGGAAGGTTAAGAGGTCGAAACTGGAGGTGGTAGATATAGGGGCGCAGCCCCTGTCAAGCGACCACGTGACCAGAGGTCACGTGGCCCGTGATCCACACTTGATGCAGCATCCCGTGCTTCCTATTCCTGCGCTCCAGCGCGATATTCCTATTCCGACACATAGGTAATGTAATCACAAAAGCACATAAAAAAAGCAAATCTCAACCATAAAATCTCTTCTTGTTTCTACCTGATAAGCCGCCAGATCGTACCAAGAAACAACAAGCTACCAGCTAATGAATTACCAAGGCTGCACACCCCCGTCGAGATCGACAATCCCGCTCTTGGCCACATCACCGTCTCGCTTCCCCTGCACAACCTCGACCAGGGCGTCCGCGGCGTCCCTTGCCGGCCTAGCCCCAGCCTGGATGCGCATCTCGCGACCTTTAGGGCCCGTCAGGTTAGTCACGCAGAACCCGGGGTTGAAGGCGCAGACCTTCCAACCCAGCTCGGCGTAGTTGTACTTGTGGCAGGCGGCCATCATGTTCATGGCCGCCTTGCTCATGCGGTACGTGTCGCCGCGGATGTGCTTGAACGTGTAGTCCGGGTCGAGCCGCAGGGCCATGGACCCCTGCTCGGACGAGACGTGGATGATGTAGGGCGTCTTGGTGGATTTCTTGAGCAAGGGTTCGAGCACCTCGGTGAGGAGCATGGGGCCAAAGACGTTGGTCTCGAAGGTCTCGCGCAGATTGGTGAGGGTGTCGCAGGGGCGGATGACTATGATGCCGGCGTTGCTGATCAGCACGTCCAGCTTGCCGTAGGTGCTCTCGATGTGCTCCCCGGCGGCCCGGATGGACTTTTCGTCCGATACGTCGATCTGGACCACCGAGATGGTGCCCTTGAGCGGGCCGCCCGGGTGAGAGGCGGACTGGATCTCGGAGAGAGCCTTTTCGCCCTTTTCGATGCTGCGGGCTCCGAGGAGGATGTGGAAGTCCGCTGATGCCTGGGAGAGTGCGATTACGGTCTCGAGACCGATGCCGCTGTTGGCGCCTGAGGTGGGTTAGCGTCTGTTGTGTCTTGCCAAGAGGTGGTAAGATAAGCTGGAGGACTTACCGGTGATGAAGACGATGGTCTTGTCTGATGCCATTTTGATGATTTTTGAGATTAAAGTTGCTGGTGTTGTGGTGTGCAAGATGGAGGTGATAAGTCTGACAAGGAGTTGGATGAGTGCAGTTCAAGTCTCATTAAATACCACTCCACCTGAAATGGAAGTAAACAACAACCCCGACGTATTCGTAACTCTGCTCTACATAGCTTGGCGGTGTTTAGGGGGGGCTCGGAGATAATGGGCTTCAGCGTGGTGTAAATGCCGGTCCAGTCGGGTTGCAGGGTGCATTCCCCGGCCCAATTTCGGTGGTAGTAGAACTCTGCCTGTGTCGGGCTCCGACTGATGTTATTTTCGGGCACTGGTTAGGGAAGCGTTCAGCTCGCTAACACCACAAGACGGTGACCTCCCGGAGAATAGGGATGGGCAACAGGGTTCTTACCCGAGGTCTCGGGATCTCCAACGTGCATCTCTAGCTTCGACTTCAAGTTCGTCAATGTCAAGCATAGCAGCCACACACAAACAATGAGCAATTTTAATACTCTTGCTATTTAAAAACTTGACAGAGTGTTCATCAGTTACGCATACGACACTGGCTTGTTCTGTTGTAATCAGGTGTTACTCGGACTTAAGAGTTACATATACTAGGAAATTCATTTACAGCGTCAAACATGGCCCAAGTTAAGGGTGAGTACATGCAACCCATTCATACGCCCTGCAAGTTACGATATTGTTGACAATCACATAGAACAGTCGGACCCTTACGGTCTGAACCGAGACCATCTGGCATCAATCCGGTAGGCAACTCTTGATTTCGTCCCCGCAGATAAGAGTGTTGATATCAGCTACTAACAACGACCACACTCTGAACCTCCAGAACTATCTCTGGGGTGACTCGCTTGGTTACACAATCCATCCAGAGATCAAAGAGGACCTAGGCCTGGCGTCTCAGCCGGACAAGAAGCTCAGGATTGCCGACATTGGCACAGGAACTGGGTAAATACCTATGGTGGCTCTCCGCCATATCATTGAACATATACTGACACCTCACAGAATCTGGCTCATCAATCTTGCCCAAGAACTCGGCATCGGCAAGGAGACAGGCGCCAAGAGCAACATCCAGCTCGATGGCTTCGACATCGACATCGTCCAGTGTCCCCAGCCCGAGTGGCTACCGGAGAACATCAAGTTTCACACCTGGAATGTCTTTGAGGAGCCAGAGGCACAGTTTGTCGGTCAGTATGGTCTCATTCATGTCCGTCTCTTTGGCATCAACGTCAAGAACCCCGAGCACGGGGTCGAGGTGATCTCGAACTTGAAGAAGCTCCTGAGCACGTTCGCTACCAGCCAGCTTCCTGATTCAGAGGAGAATGAATGACGCTAACTCATGCACCGACCAGAGCCCGGCGGATGGATCCAATGGGAAGAGGTGAGGAGCTCAGCGAGCAAAGTCCACAAGATCCACCCATCCATCGAGGCGCCAGCCACAGAAGGTCTCTTGGACTTTGTCCTCAGGGAGTCTAGAAAATATCGGGGTGGAGACGAGTAAGTCGGTTCAGCAGTGCAACGTCAGACAACAGTTTCAGTTTTGCTAAATGGCACTCTTGCGCAGGTGGTTCATCGGCACCGAGTCCGTGTTCAAGGACCAAGGGTTCGAGCGGATCTGCCTCCGCGACCATAACGACCTGCCTATGCTGTGGCGGTATCTGTATGAGGTGTAAGTGCAAATGCATAGTCCCGTGTTAGTTATCTCGAAGGTGACGCTGACACGGTCAAAGCTGGCTGCTCACCGTCGCCGAGTTCTGTCGAATCCAGCTGAGGGGTATGGAGGCCGGCGCCGAGTACTCGGCCATGGTCGTGCAGGCATGTGAGGAGTCCCGACAGGGTGCAGTGATCCAGCTTGGCAGACTAGCCCTGATGGCGAAGTTGGCATAAATATTCCGGCAGGTGGAGACTGCGAAAGCTCTTTGAGTTACAAGTGTAGACTAGACTATCATGTACTAGGTAGGCGAGGTCCGCGGAAGAACGGATGATAACAGTGAACATGAAACCATTGGTGTAACTGGCCAATCGCATCTCGAGACTTGAAAGCACTGCATCATGTTCCTTTCGATGTGCATCTGAATATTACTACTCTTTACAAAGTGCGTTGCGTTCCTGCAGTGACAAATAAAGCTGCAGTATCTACTCGTCGTGGCTTCAATCGAAATCGCCCACCCGACCAAGGGCATGGCACCCTTGGTCGGGTACGTTGCCTTGCAAAGCTACCCCCCGGGCGGGGGCCG
>QJOA01001044.1:0-14389 GCA_004155915.1 Monosporascus sp. CRB-9-2
GTTGGGTTGGTCACTAAAGCAACGGCGGGGTGGGCGCGTCAGCCCCATTATTTGTATCTACGTAGTTCAACCTTCGCACTCCCATACCTTTCCCACACACAAGAACATACAGAACTAGAGAGTTCAATCACGACAGTAACAGTACCCCGAATTGCACCCGTATCCTCACACTAGGGTAATTTATTAGGTGGGGTCCGAGGTTAAAAGCTGCAGCTGCAGTAGCAGCTGCAATAGCAGCTCTCACTCTACACCATTTCATTATATACGTAAAAGTCTTAGCTATAAATAGGGTATATAGGCTTAAGGCGGACGCGTTAACTTAAACGTTGCACGGGTTAATCAACTAGGTGTATATTAATGCTCCAGATTTTAACAAGTCGCTTTAAAGGTTAATTTAATAATATATATATCCTTTTCTTAGTTATATACTTTAACATGTGATATCACGGTCCTATAACTGCTAATATAAACCGCACGACTAGGTTTAATAGTTGGTTAACTAGCCCAGCCGTAACACATTTTGAGAAAGACAGAAAAGGAGGAAACAGAAGAGGCAACTACGAAAGGATACTCAGGCAGGCACTAAGGGACGCAGCACGTCTTAGGACCTGTTTAAGGTCCATATAGAGAACAGACCGTGCTGGCTAAGCCTCCTTCAGTTAGTTAACAGATCGGAGGGTTCATCATCGTACCAGGTTACCAAACAGATCCATTTCTTTGTGACGGGACATATTAAGGCTCGACCTCATCTTCTGCGGACTCATTATAACCGGTTCACAACCTCCAGCGCAGTAGTTTATGTGTTGGAAGATTTTACTTTCCATTCAATATAATAATATCTCTCTTATGTATTTACATGTAATGAAGCCCTGTTTCCTGTACTCTTACAAGATGATACGTCTATCTTGATAGTCCGTACAACCGTTCTACGCAAGTCTATATTCAAGTCCAGGCTCAACGGGCCACATGCCGTCAATGCCAGAAAAGGGGGTCAAGTAAAAAAACTTAGAAAGGAAAGTGTACATTCTAACGTGTAACGTCAAACATCTAAGCGCGCCTGAGACACATACACTCTCTCATGGCAACTTGAAACCACTGCCCATGAGACTCTCGATTACTCCCTCTGGGTCGTATTCTTTCTGTATCTTCTGCATCCGCGGCAGACTTTTTCCCTTGCCGTAGGCTGCGAAGGGGTTCTGGCCCTCGGCTGCGTTGTTTAGGTAGATAAAGTCGTAAAAGACTCCCAGCTCCTTGGCCCGGGCCTCGAGCCTGTCCGCGGCGTCCTTGGAATACGAGTACATGAGCTCGTCCCACTGGGCGTCCAGCCAGTTGGTTGCGATGAGGATTACTGGGTTATGACGTAATATTAGCGTTCTAGGTGAACATGCTGATATCTTACGAGAAAGTAAGGGACACATACTCATGAAAGAACCGTCAGCCGGATCCACGTCCATGGCGTAATCCCCAGAGTCCTGAGCGGCCTGTAACATCATCTGGCTAATAGGCTCGAAGGCGACAGAAACAACGCTACCGTTGACCTGACTCAATTCTCCCGACTCCAGGGCTGGGCGTAACACGACATCCACAGCCAGGTCGACAACACCAGGTGCGGCCTTCAGGGCCAAAGCACGGAACTGCTCGCGACGGAGGTTGTTGTCCACAGCGGCGACCTCGATGGGAAGGGAAACCCAGTTCTCCCGGTGGCTAACGGTATCATACCACGCACCGGGGATGCTTGTAAAGTTCTCAATGGAGACTGGGGACGCCGAGAAGGTCCCGTTCACGAAGGGCAGGTAAGCGGAACGGAAGAAACCCTCATCCACGAACGGGTGGACCTCGATGCTGGGGTTAAGCTCGGTGTGGGGATCATCGATACCGCCTCCCGGCATGATAAAAGCCTGGATTGCATCCGCGACGACCTGAGCGGCATCCTCGCCGTCCCACGCCGTGGCGCCGGCGTATGCCGTGGTCACTGGGTATGTCTTCATCTCGAAGCGGGTCACTATGCCGTAGTTATTATTGCCGCCTTTGAGCGCCCAGAAAAGATCCGGGTGCGATGTGGCCGAAGTCTCGACGATGCTCCCGTTGCCCAGGACGACCTGGGCGCCGACCAGGGTGTTGCAGCTCCAACCGACCAGGTTCCCAAAAAAGTTGACGCCGCCGCCAGTGAGAAGGCCCCCGACCCCCACCTGACCGTATCGGCCACCCGCGACGGCGAGTCCATACTGGGAAGTGAAGTTGTAAACATCGATCCAGCGGTTTCCGGGACCGACGGAAAGGACGGACTTGTCGTCATTGAACTCCTTGATGTTGATCTCGGTCAGAGCTATGAAAACGCCATTATCATTGGACTGGGCGCCGACAACAGGCATGTGCCCGCCGCTGCGCACGCTGAACTTCGTATGCGTGGCCTCGATGATGGCGAGCGCCGAGACGACATCATGCTCGTCTGACGGAGTGAAGACACACGCGGGATCTAGAACACACGTTTTGGACCAAACATTATCTGTTATCGGCATGCCAAATCCGATTAGCGTTCCGTCCACTGCAAGTTTCGGTAAGGTGGCGGTGTTGTATATGCATAATTATCACAAAGGTGTTGTATCGTTTAGGTTGCATTTGAAGCAGAGAGGGTCAGAACTCACCATCTGATTCGAGCGTATACTTGGACGATCCCCGACCAAACGTCTTGGACGGGAACTTGGCAGCGAGCTGCTGACAGGCTGTTCCGTTTCCGTGCTGTCTGGCTTCGTCCGAACCTGCAGCGCTAACGCGTCCTGCAATGCAGGACAGAAACATGAACAACGCAGTTGGGGCGTCCGTCAACATGATGACTATCTGAAACTTATAGTGCCAAGATATTTGAGGAGGTATGTCTCATTGACAAATGCCAGTTGCTTCACCTGTTGCTATCTGCCGGGACGATTCAGCAGGCGCTGGAAACCGACAGCACGTGGCAATAGCTTCAATTAGTATTGTGCTTTTATCCTCTATGATATATTCCAGCTATAGATATAATTAGAAGGGCCCCGTAGTAAGCCAAGACTCTCCTTGATCTCATTTGATAACATCAACACTCGTAACCCCTTCACAGCCTCACCCGAGAATGATCCTGGTAAGGCTGCCAGGGCAGAGCTGACCCATGTCGAGGCAATACGCTAGGTGCGTCGGAATAGGAGTAGTGGTCTACTAGGCGTAAATGTGCCGGAAGTTTCCATTCAAGGAATCTTTCCGAGTGCCTCAACTCACCTCGACCTCGCAAGGATTAAGGGTCAAATGCAATCCGGTGGGTCAGGATCAATGTGTTGGTCGGTCATTTGAAACTTGACCACGCAGGAAGCGTGTAGGTTGAAATTTGGGTAGCTTTTCGTCTCTCTATTCAGCCACACCCGGACTCTATATACGAGAATGGAATAGCCGAGATATGCGGCGTAATATTGGCCCCGATTGGACGCCGAAGGGGATAACGCAGTGTTTTGGCCGGAGACTTTTCACGATGTCTAGGCCAAGATCCAGGCTCCTCTTTTGCAGCCGGGAAACCCGTTCAGGTGATGGCTAAATTTAATGCAGTTCTGAATGATAGCCTTTATCCCCGCCGCTCACGCTTATTATCCGTGTATATACCCTCTTTTCATTCTTTATTGTTTATTCGCCCGGATATTCCCCTTCGTCCCTGTTAAAATTGAAAACACGTTTACCAAGTCCGCCATTATGCCTGGTGACTTCAAGAGATGGAGTTACGAAAAGGATATGCCTGCCTTAGACGGCAAGGTCATTTTTCTTACTGGCGGTAAGCCAAACCCAAAGCATTTTTGTCTTAGCTACGTCGCTTACGATCTCTGCCTCGTCTATAGGTACGGCGGGACTCGGGGCAACGACAGTTGAACGACTCGCAAAGAAAGGACCAGCCCACATCTACTTTAGCGGACGCAATGCCGATGCGGCTTCGTCCGTCATCAGGAAGTGCAAAGCCATAGCGCCGAATGTTGAAACCACCTTCGTGAAGATGGACATGTCCTCGCTGTCGTCCGTATCCGAGGCGCTATCCCAGACATTCAAATCGACCCGCCTTGATATCCTCATCTGCAATGCTGGAATCATGGCCGTCCCATGTGGTCTATCCAAGGATGGCTACGAAATCCAGTTCGCTGTCAACTTTCTAGCGCACTCCATGATTATTCGGAGGCTTCTGCCTACCATGCTGCAGACAGCTAACTCGCCAGGCGGCGATGTTCGCATCGTGCTCGTGACGTCAGTGGGCTGGCGCGCGCACCCCAAAAACGCAGTAGCGTTCGATACCTTAAGGACGGTGCAGGACTTCGGTATGCTAGGCCCATGGCGCCGCTACGGCCAGAGCAAGGTGGCGGCTGTCCTGTACGCGGCCGAGCTGGCACGCCGTTATCCACAAATTACATCGGTGAGCGTGCACCCAGGCGTGGTGGCCACCGGACTGGTTAACACGCTATCGTTCAAGGATAGGGCATTTGTTTACGTTGGAAATCTATGGCACTTGGACACAGCGGACGAAGCCTCATTGAACACCATGTGGGCCGCGTCGAGTGACAAGGCCATGATCAAGAACGGAAACTGGTATCTGCCTGTTGGCATAGATGGACAGAAAAAGCTGGATGCGGACGCTAGTAACCCAGACATAGCTCGCAAGTTATGGGAGTGGGCGGAGGATGTTTTGCAGTCGTACTAGAGCTCCTACTTGATGGCATATATTAGATAGAATTGTACCGTCCACTATCCTTTCGAGACTTATGTTGACGTTTA
Organism: Monosporascus sp. CRB-9-2; assembly: GCA_004155915.1. Lineage (NCBI taxonomy): Eukaryota > Fungi > Ascomycota > Sordariomycetes > Xylariales > Monosporascus > Monosporascus sp. CRB-9-2. The sequence goes on from QJOA01001044.1 coordinate 4,777, forward strand.
TTGCGGATGGCCAGGGGAGGGCTTAAAGGGGGCTCGGCTAGGAGTCGATGAGGCCATGCCCGTTCTCAAACATTATTCCGGAGACCTTAAAACATGATTGCAATAGAATTTTCATTTTTGGACGTTGCTCGATTATGGCTATTCCGTATAGGCCACCGTACTAAAATAGTAGATGACCACTGGTCTACCGAAGTTTGCTGGACGCTTAGTTATCCGGGTTGGATTTAGGTATTTCGGGGTATCGCCTTAACGATTATAACGTCTTTAAAAGGTATGTATCTCTAAGATGCGGTTCGGTAACTTCAACACTTCGCAAGGTGACCCCCCTACTAACGCCCTATCCCCCCAACGCGCCACCCATTTTGAAGCCATCAACAACACAACCCTTCAGCGCAATTAAGAATATATTAACAACCACTTAACTAATTTATTTAATGCTAACAGGTCGTACAATAATATAATTGGGATTATTATCGTTATTTTTTTTTAACTTTCGGAAAGTTTATTTTACCATCAATTTTATCGAATAATGTCAGCAGTCACAGTGATCGAATGCAGGAATCTGGCGTAATTGCTCTGGGTTGGTTCTCTAAGTTCTAAAAAAGGACAAATCTAGTCTGTGGGCAATCGCCCTTACATACATGGTTAGGTAACAAAGGATCATCAGTGGACAAAGGCTGTCCCAGGCAGCATTCTGCTGCCTAGCCTGAACAAAGCCCACCAGCCGGTAGCATCTGAAAGCACCAATTACTGATACGCCCTTTTGCGTCAGGTAACCCCAGCTAAAAAGTCCGAAAAGTCCAAAATTAAATTTAAAAACAACGAATTTATATAAGAATTAAACGTTAATTTTTATATATTATTTTCGAATATTTTTCGACTTTTTAAATATTTTTTAAATTTTAAATTTTATATGAACCGTTTAAAATTTATTTTATTAAATAACTTTATGAATCCGTTAATAAAATTATTTTTACTTTTTATATATTAAAAGTTAATATTTTTTATTTAAACTTTTTATCGTACGTAATAATATTTAATTTTAATATAAGGTTTTTTATAATTTTTATAATTTTTATTTATTTATTTAAATATATTTATATTAATATTTAAAATTAAAATAAAACCTTTAAATATAAACCTTAATTTTATTAAAAAGTTTTTAATTTGTCTAACTTTTATTATAATCGTTTCTATATTTATATATTTTATTTTTATAATATATGTTATAATATTATTTCATAATTTTAAAATTTAAAATATGAAAATTTTAATTATAAAAAATATATATTATATAATAAATATTTTTAATTTTTAAATATCCGTAAAGTTTATATTTATTATTTTGAATAATTTCAAGTTATTATATTTTTAATATAAATGATTTCGTTTTAATATTCGGTATTAAAAAAATAAAATTATTATATCGTTTAAATAACGTAATAAATTTTCAATATATTTGTAATATTTAAGTAATAAGTTATTTAAAAATTTCGCTTAAATTAACGTTATATAAATTACATCCGGTTTGTTAATATAATGTAAAGAATTAAATTCTTTTTTTAAGTTTATATATTTAAATGTATTTTTTTACTAATTTTACTTTTATATTTAATAACGTATTTTAAATAATTTTTCACTAATAATATATCTTTTTTTATATTTTGTTTAATTTAAATAATTTTAAAAATCTTTTACTATATTATTATTAATTTACGTTTTTAATAAATCTTTTAATAACGTTTTTAAATTATTTTTTTGTTAATTTTGAAAAGTAAAAAGCTATTAACGTATAAAATAATAATGTAATTAGTTTTAAAGTTATAATAAATCCTATGGTTCGAAATAAAAAAATAAAAGATTAATTTTATAAATACTTTTTCTGTTTTTTTTTACGAAATAATTTCAAGCTGCTTTAAGCCGTATAAAAGATTTATTAATTTAACAATTTCTTTTTAAAAAAAGGTACGTTTTATTTTTATTATTTAAGTATAAATCGAAAAAACTTTTTAATATAAGAAATTGCTTTATAGAAATATTTTCTTTTAATTTATTATTTAAATACGTAATAATGAAGTCGACTTAAAATATATATTAATTTAAATAAGTAACTAAAGTTACTAAGATTTTTTAATATATTATCTTTATTATATTTATTACGGTTTTATTATAATTAAGTCCCTTTCGTTATATAAATCTTTTTACGTAAATACGTACTTTATATTTATTTAACTTTTTTATAAGTATATATATATTTTTAATACTTATTTAATATTAATAAAATATTTATAAACTTTTTTGTTAAAAAATGTAAATTTAAAAGTTTTACATATAAAACTTTCTTTAATTTTGATAAAAATTGCTTTAAATTATATTTTTCGTTTTAAACTTTTTATAATATTTTTAAGAACGGGCTATCATCCTTTATTATAAATAACTTAAAAGTAATAAATAATTTATTTAAGTTAATATTTTTTAAATTCTTAAAAATATTATTATATTTACTTTTTTAATATATAAATTATTTGTTAATATTTATAAATATTCAGATTAGCTTAATCGGCGTTTCCGTAACCTTTAAAAAAGTCGTTATCGTCGACGTTTAAAACGAAATAAAAAATCTATAAACTTTTATTACTTTTTCTTTTACCTTTTTGAGTTAAAGTTAACTTTAATTTATATATTACTTTAAGAATTTCATTTAAAGTTTTTAAGGTATATAGCTTAAAAATTAACCTTCTTGGCCCTTTTTTTTTACGTTTAATTTGCTTAATTTTTTAGTCCGTATCGTTTTTATTCTTTATTCCGATACTTTTTTTATTCTAACAGTATTTTAATCGCTTTTGGGCGGGTTATGGAAACGATTAAATAATATCTTTAAAATTAAGTAACTATTTTAACTTTTTCAGATTTTCGTAAATTATAATATATAATATTATAAGTAATTTGCCGCTTTTTAATAATTATACCTTATAATTATATATCTTTTAATAATTTAATAATATATCTTTTATTTTATAAGTTATTAGCTTTTTTAATTTAGGTATATAATTTCTATTAATTAAAATTATATATTTATTATTAAAAATTCGAAAATAATTATTATTAAGTTTATATAATTTCTTAAATTTTAATACGTTTTTAAAATATTCTATTAATATTATATTCTTTATTATAAATTATGTGATTTTATTTATTATATACGTTATATTTTTTACTATTAAGTTCTAACAATATATCGAGATTTTTATTTAATTTAAAATTGTATAAATTTCGTTTTATAAAAGTTATATTTTCTTTTCGAAAATCCGTTTTAATATTAATTTAATATTTTTAACCGCGTAAAACTTTTCGATTATATTTATATTGAACTTTTTGTTGCAGTTTAGATATAAAGTTTATACTTTTTTACTTTTAGTTATTTTTAAATATTTAATTATCCGTAAATATATACGTATAGATTTTATTATATTTTGTTTTTAATTTGAAACGAATAATATTTTTTATAACGTAAAAGATTGTTTATAATAAAACCGAAATAATTATTATTTTTAATATTAATTAACTTCATTAAATTTATATTATATTGAAAAAATATTTTATATATTGTCTTTATTATTTAAAATTTATAAATAAAGGAGTTTAATTTCTTTTTCGTTATACGTTATATAAAATAATGTTTTTATTTCGTTAAATTGAAATTTATTTCCGTAAATCTTTTAATAATTTATATTAATCGTTTTATATCAAGGTAGTGAAACGGCAGTATTAAAAGATAAATCTTTTTATTTCGTCCGTTATGCGAATTTCTTTTTAAAAGCGTTAACGAATTTCTTTTTTAAGTTACCGTCGTTATCTTTAACAAATGCCTTCCTTAGTACGTATCTTTATTAATAATTTTTATCGTTTACAAATTTCGATATTTATATAATAAATTCCGGCTTTTTATAAAATTATAAAAATAAACCTTTCCGAAATATGTTAATTATTATTAATTAAAACCCGTTAAAGTTTATTAAGATATTTTTATTTAGATAACCCCTTTTTTAAAAAAACTTTTTCCAGAAAATATTTTTAAAGAAAAATCGTTAAAATTAACATATACTTTATTATAATTTCGTTATTCTTTTTACGGGAACTTTTTAAAGGTTGCTTTATTATTCTAACGGAAATAATAATTATAAACTTTATACTTATTATAATATTAATACTTTTTAACCTAATATTTAATACGATATTTTTTTCGCAATCTAAGATATTATTCGTAATATTAACGTTGGTTTTTAAATTTTAAAGTAACTTATTTTTATCGTTTCCTATAAATAAATAAACGTGTAAAAATATAACGCTTTTAATAATAATTGCTTTAAAGCATTCAACCGCTATAGCCTTAAAATATTTAGCCGTTATAACTACTTTTTAAAGCGTTTTATTAGTGCTATTTACAACGGTCGCTTTAAAGCTTTTAATTACTAAGGTTTTAAGATATTCAGACGCTATAAATTCAGTAACATCAATTACTATAGCTAACTTTTAAATCATTTTATCGTACTACTGCATAAAGTTCTAAAGTTATTATTTATCAACATAAACGCTAAATATTTCTTTATTAAAACAATATAAATTTTTTAAATCTTCAAAAATAAATTATTCTTCGCTTTATCCACCGTTATAGTTATTATGAAAACTATTACTTTGGTTATTATTATTTTCTTAACGTTAATCTCCCCTTTTCTTTTTTACCGGTTTTTTCTTTTTATAACTTAAAGTAAATTTTTATTAAATATTCGTACTTACTACAATTAAAGGAAAATAACTTTTCGTTTTTATTTTATACAGGCTTATTATTTCGGGAATTATTATCTCTTTTACCCTTATTCCTTTAAACGTTATAAAACTTTCCGTTTTTTTATTGTTAATTCGGTTATAAAACTTGCTATTAAATTCGTCAATCAATTACTTAAAGAAATAATCCGTCTGTCGTAGGATTAATTGCATCATCTTACACTAGTTGTCAGCGCAGTTTTTTATAGTAATAAAAATATCGTAATATATTCCTCGGTTTTAAACTTTATACCATAACTCTTTATTTTTCGAAGTAACTTTTAAAACTTAGTAGTAAACTGTACAAATATTTCTTTATCGTATATAATCTTGCTTAATTCCTTAGAATGAAATTTTTACTGGGCTTTACTTATCGCTAGATAAATTTTTTATAAAATTCTTAATATTTTTATTATTTTTTTAATCCTTATAATTAACTTAAAAAACGCCTCTTTATAAGTTTTAATAATAATCTTCGCCAAACGCAACTAATTAATTTACTTTAGCTTTATATCGTCCTTATAACTAATCCATTTAAAGGCAAAATTAAAAACGTTATTCCAAATTTCTCAGTTAGCTTAACCTAACATATAATTCTCCTTATCTAAAAAGTTGAAAAATTTTCAACGAAGCTTTAAATCGTTACTGGATTTTTTAAAGCCTTTCTTTTATTCCTTTAAACGGATACTTAACTTGTTAAAACTATCTAAACTACTGAAACTGGAACCAGGAAAACTGCTAAAAAAACCTTAACGGTTTTTTTTTTTCGAAAAACTTCTTAAAAAGTTCGAAAAAAGAATAAAAATAAGAAATTATTTAGATTCTTAAGGTTTTTGCGCGTCACTTTTTTTCCTTTAAGTAACTTGAATAGCTTTACCTTTTTACTCTTTTCTTTCTTCGAAAGGTTGAGTTTTTTAATAAATTACCTTTTAAACTTTATTTTGCCTTCTTTCAAAAAATTACTTTTTTTTATATCGCTCTCTAATACGATAATAAACGACGTAACTTAAAAGAACTTAATGTTAAAATAGAATAAATAATTTTCGGTATAATAGCTAAAGTATATTTATAATAACGACGAATTATTATAATAATTCTTTTTAATTAATATATATTAATATATATAATAATATAATAATAATTTACTCGAAGAATAACGAATAAATAAAATTTAAATACTAAAAAGACTTTAAAAATGTTTAATACAAAATATATATAAATATTAATTATATAAATACCTAAGGATTTATAAAACTTTAAGACGTTTATAACGGATATATTATTCTTTTAAAATAAAACTAACCGTATAACAAAGAAAATAATAATATAATATTTACGCCAGAATAAAAATATAATAATATCAACCTTATAAAAATTTATAAAAGTTTATTATATTTAACTTTGTTATTAAGCTGCCTATATTAAAATATCCAACTATAAAATATATTATAATAGCATTTCCGAAATTATCGATCGATTTACGAATTTTTCTATTTTTTACATTATAACAAAATTGCTAAAATAAAATAAAATATATGTATATATTTTAAATATATTGTAGATACCTACGAACTTTTAACGGTAATTACATGAAATAAATATATAATTTTCCTTTAAAATTTTGTAAAAATTATTAATTTAATTTGACCTAAATTATAAATTATCTAGTATATTTAAATTGTAAATAAACTGATAAAGAAAAAACCAACTAAACGTTAAAAACGTATTTCCGAGATTACGTCAATTGTAAACAAAACAATTAAATTAAAAAGTTACCAATTATATAGCTAATTTATAATAATAATTACTATAAAAATATTTACATAACCTTAATAGTTACCAATTTTAGTTTTATATTAAAGGTTTACAAAATTTATATAAAAAATTAATTAACGTTAAAAGAATTTTAATATCAAAATAATTGAAATAATTATATACCGAAATAAAAACAAAAGTTAAATTTATACGTAACTAAATTAATAAGTATTATAATTAAAATTAATATAAAACCACAAAAATTATAAAAAACGTATTATTTTACAAAACAAAAAGGTATTAAATAGACGGAAATAAAACGGATTTACTTAGTACTTAATTAAATAAAAAAGTTACTTAAATTCCGAAATTCTCAAAAACCTATTAAAAACCTTATAAACGCCTAACGCTTTCTAAAAAACTTTTGCTAATAACGCCGAAGTTATTAAAATTAAAATTCTAATTTACGTTACTTAACGGTATTTAATCCGTTTTGTTAAATCAATTAACAAAAAAAAAATATCTTATACGGGTATAACCATTTTAACTTTTAACTATTTTTATTTCTATTTTAAACGCTTAAATCTTTTCATTACCTCCGCATTTTAAATTCTCCGGTATAATATTTCGATTTTATATCTTTATAACAACTTTTTTTTAATTCCGTAACCAAACTAAATAACTGAATAATTCGTTAAAATACTTTTAAACTTTAAATAATTTCTTTTTAGCTAAATATTTTTAAAGCTTTAATCGGTCCTTTTTATCTATTAATTTCCGATATTTTAATTCGAAAAAATTAAAACGGTTATAGAAATCAATATATTTAATATAATAAAAGCTTTTTTCGAAATAAAAATAAATCTTAGAAATTTCGTTGTCCGACTTATAACAAAAACTAAAAAAATTAAAAAATTAAAAAATATGTCAAAATTAAAATAATGGATTCTTTTGGACAAAATTAAAATATTATTATATTTACGACAAAATCGTTACTTTTTAATTTGATTAAATATAGTAATTAAATCATAAAATAAAACAATAATAAAAAAGTTACTTACTAAACGATATGATAAACAAATTAATCTTTATAAATAAAGATTTTAAAAAAGAAAAAATTATATTATAATTTAAAAACTTAGTTTATTATTAAACGGTCCCACTCCAAGGCGATTTCACTCTGTCTTGTCTCGCTCCTATTTACGTCGATTCTTATCGAGGTTCTAAACGGTCTTAGCAATCCGGAGCAGCCGGGCAAACCATCGCTCGTAATTCTTCTTATATCGTTCCAAAATCGGAACTTCGAAATTCTCGAACTTAGCATTATTTTCTCCTTCCAGTTTTGCCAATAATACCTCCATAATCGTTATATTTTCCGGCATATACTTTTACAAAAATCGATTACCGTTACTTTCGCAAATTAAATCGTATCCGAAAATTAAAACCGAAATCGATCATTTTAACAAATTTTTTTTAAATCGATAATAATATATTCTAATTCGTCCGGTAATTTTATAATATTCATATACCATTAATAAAACAGTTATTGTAATAATTTTATAATTCTGGATTACCTGTATTACGTATTTAAATTTATACGGCATAATATCTTAAGTAACTTGGGAAATTATAAAAACGATCGAAGTTAAAATTTTTGACTTTTTTCCTAACTAATACCTAATACTTTTAACCGTAAAACTGGCAAAGGTTCGGAAAGATGCCAACCTTTTATACATAATTAAGGTTTACCGTTAAAGTTTATTTTTAAAATTTATCTTTAAAATTTATCCTTAAGGTTTACCGTATAAATCTCAGCATCTTTTAAATTATATTATTTAATCTTACCAAACCCGTTAAGCCAACGGGCATAAGGCCTATTGGAGTTAAAACTTATCGGCAACCACGTATATAAACCTCTTAAACTGACATTAATCGGAAGAATTATATGCTTACGGAGGTCTAATAATTAGCTTTAAAATAAGGCTTTATAAAATTAAGGTATTAATTTATCCTAACCGTAAAAACTATTAATTAATTATCGAATTCAAAAATATTAAATATAATATTTATCGTACAAATTATATCGTATAATAATTTTCTGTATATTTAGCTCAGCCTGGAAAATAAAGCTTAAACCTATTCGACCTTATATTATTAAACGGTCGGAAAATATATAAATATTTCCAATAAAAGGTTTTAACTTACGTAACCGGTTTAAAAAGGTTTAATAATAAAAATAAAGCTTAGCATTTCGAACCAGTCGAATAAAAAAAGTAGCTCGACGGACTCGACGAGACTCGACCATTATAAATGGATCGAGCCAGTTCAAATATTTCGAGCCAAGATAAATATATATACGCTTATTATTTATAGCTTAAATAACATTAACTTATAATAATAATTGATTACGTAAATTATTTACGGTTATCTGCTATTATTAAACGTAACTATTACTTTATCGCTTAGATTTCTACGATACCACTGCCAATATAAACCGTACGACTAGGTTTAATAATTGGTTAAGCTTATAGCCGTAACACCCCTAATATCTAACAGTTATACGGGCCAATCAATCAGGTACATATTAACGCATTAGATTCTAACATTTTTAAATATTTTACAAAATAATTAAAATTGATAAATATTATAAATATCTTAAACCGGCGAAGAAAAGCTTTAAAAGAATTTTAAACCAAAAATTTAAATAATTAAAAAAAATATAATTTTCGGAAAAAACGTGGAATAAAAATTTGCGGCTTTAAGAAATAATAAAGTACGACGATTAACGCCGAGACTACTTTTGTCAGATACAAGCGTGTATTCAGTATTGGGGTCAAAACAGCTGTTGTTGTTATATTGATCATGGAGTCTTTGGACCGTGTCGGTCAGGGCTTATACTTGTGGATATGGCTAGTATAGTCCCCACCCTAAGCTACACGCATCGATCAATTGAATCCGTGCGCCCACCTATTTCCCACCAAAACATACCCTTTTCACTTTATTATAACAATTGAAAATAAAATGCTAAAATTAT